>UZAE01015031.1:0-10450 GCA_900617975.1 Rodentolepis nana
GCAAATATTGTATCATTATGAAAGTGGTAAGCAGCCCCGTCAATATATCAGATAGATGTTTTACAAGAATTGGCCAAATTTAGCTACAATATTATTTCAGCTTATTACTTTCCTGGTATAAGAAAGTTTGTCTAAATCTTAGTAATTCTGCCATTTGAAACGCTGCATTCCGATATTTCACTTATTTAAATCTTCAAATTGACTTCATGTCGGCCCATCTTTGCTCATGCTTTAACATGAATGCACAACATGAGGAACTTTCTATTAATTTTTTTAGTAGTAAAACAAAACACTGTCGTTCGAAGTGCCAGTACCCCGTCTTGATTGTTGTGGGTTTTATTAGCAAGTTTATTGCTAATAATTGTTGCACAAATGCTTCATCTCATTGGAATCATCTGAGTTGCGATTAGCTGGATTATCAAAATGACTATTTTCAATATTTGCTATGATATCGGCTTATGAAAATTACTTTAACCCTGATTGAACATTACCTCACACATCCTTACAAAAAGGTGTTCCACATTATTTCACTCCTGCGGCAAAAGTGCCTTTGTAGCAACATATATATATGTGTGTGTGTGTGTTTGTTTGTTTGTTTGCGCTTTACATCACATAGAGCCTCATTAACGTTTCTAACATATCGATCTATTCCGTTGTTTTAAACATATTGCCACATAAAAATAGTAACCTAATAATTATCGTAAATGTATCAAATCTTTTTTATTAAATTATTCAGAAATACTTCATGCCGAACTAAGAACAACAGTGGCAAGAGGATTGGAAGAAGAGCGATGACTCAAGTCGATGAGAACATCCAGCTCAAGTGATGGAAAAGTGAGTGAGTGAAATAAGTCAGCATTTTTACGGTTATCGACATTTTATAAAACATAAATACACGGATCAATAATTATTTTTTTACTTATTATTAATAAGTATCATGTTGTTTTTAGAGAGCACTTGTTTTATACCTGGTAAAATACTTGCTTTAAGCAAAAGCCAAAGAGCGCCCAGAACTTCAAATCACCGCTTTATTGGCATTCTTAATCACCAAGAATATTAACATTTACATGAAATTTCATTTATCGACTTAAACATCGGATTGCACTACATTCACATTATGCTTACTTCTGTATGCCAGTCATTCTGGTGACAACTTATCTAAGCAATATAGAATTGACTCTGTGTAATGTGAACAATATTCCATTTCGTGGGATAAAGTGATTGACTGGCCACGTCAATGATTGCTTTGCTTGGTAAACACGTCTGACATTTCAACACAGCTCTGAGCAAGAGAATGCTTCGACATTGAATTATTCAGCATGTTGCATCAGTAGTACTGCATATTCTACATATCAATGTCTAAGGAGAAATGCCAATTTGTTCGCAACAAGTATTTTTTATGAACAATTGATTTCTTTTATGAACTTCGGACCTAAATGTCAAACTTGAGAGATGACGTGGTCTAGAAAGCTCATTTTCACGTTATTTTTACGATATTTGTTGGCTAGAATGTTATTGAGCATTAGACAAAAACATCGATATTAGCACCTACTTTTAATAAATAAGGTTCATAGAATATAGTCCTAGCATTCTTGCATAAATTTAATTTTGAGTTTATAAAATGAATTCTTGATAGTAGAATTATTCTAACTCTTTGAATATGCACGATTGCCGATTACATGCACATAGGAAACTGAACCAAATATGTGATGATATTAGCCGCCATGGTGAGTAAAAACAGGTCTGCATAGCCTACGGTATTAGATGTGATACACATCAACGCCTATTAAACTAAATACGAACAAAATCCTGTCATTCAGAAGAAGTCCAGGAGTCCTAATACCAAATTCTTCACTCCCTCCACATCTCCACTTAATATGCTTAGCACTTTCTTAGGAATCTAGTGCAATTAATCTAAACCTGAATTATACTCCTCCATCTTTACCCCTTATGTTAAGAGTTGCAATCAACTGCTTGACCACTTCAAAAAAACAAACAACTCTCCAAAACAAATGCGCTCACTGGCTCTTGAGACAATCTATGTCTAATATCCTGTAGATCAATGGTTCGAGGTCTTCACCGATAGTCATAGATAGAAAACCAAGTAAACCTTAAACGGAAGCAAAGTGCTACCCAAAACAGCTAAGATATGATAATGTCAAAACTTTATCCGATGATGAAGGAAAAACAAAACAGTGTTCCTACAGTGGATTACCGGTCATTGAGGCATAAAAAGCAATGAGATTGGTGACTCACTTGCTAAGAAAGGGACAACATTTTTTCAAGGCATAGACCGGTCGATGTTTTCCTCACAATGAAGACCTTAATCAGGAGAGAATTCAAGACTTCAATGTGCAACAAACCTGAAGCTTGAACAAAGGAGAAAGAGTAGCTAGTGGCACTCTCTGGCATAACCAACTGGTCAAGATTTGAAGCCGTTGCTGAGTTTAGACACGATTGCTTGTCATGGCACCTTCATAAATTAGGTGACAACACTAAATTAACATGCCCCCTATGTAACCTTACAGGGGGAAATTTAGAAGACCGATCAGATACGATGTCCAGGTATAAAAATGATGACGAAACACAGAGATACTTGGAAAACAGAATTCAGCTAATGAACGGCTATCTATGTACCTTCTTACCCATGGGGAAAGCTGGAATCAACTAAGTGGGTAATGATAAATATCATAAAGCCTAAAATTTGAAAAGATAATAATATTTTTCGTTTCATTTTTATGCTTTGAAATTTTGTATGTTGTTACCAAACCAGACCCAATAACGAAGGGAATTCTGAAGAATATACAAAATGCACTTCCACTACTTATTCATTTAAGTATAAATGAATAACAAATAANACATGAAAGCATTTATTTATTTATATCAAATGGCAATCATTTTGTTGATTATCATTAACCATTAAGTTGGCTTCAGGCTTCACATAGGGGAGAGACCATCAAAGTGAGAAAATTCGAGAGGTGAGCAGAAAAGATATTTAAAGGTGCAAAAGAGACAGACAAAAGGGTAGAAAATATTGAGGTGAGTTCTGTGGAAGTAGTAGAATATGACATACAGTGGAGCGATGGTAATTTGAAGTCAAAAGTCAACTACCGGTTTATGGACTTTTTTGCCGTATGAATATACGTTGCTCAATTTGCCCCACGTGAAGTTAAGTCTATCGCGCACCTTATGAAAAAACCTAATGCAGAGAATAGTTGTCAACGTTCACTTTATTTCTAAAGTTCTCAACGTACGAAGAATATTAACCTTGTCTGATGGAAAAACACGATTATATCATTACACTTAGTTGAGTAAAGGATGCGTTAGAAGGTAGCACCATTGGGTTATGAGGAGTGAGACTGATAAAATCGAATATGGTGTGAGCTTCGATAATGTTGAGATTGAGTTTGTGCGATTGATACACTTACCCTTACACGATGATTGTCAGTTTCCGTTTATAATTGTAAAAATTGTAGCAACAGACTTGAATTGAAATTGATCCAGGACAATGCTGCCATCAAACAATTGCATTATTGTGACTGTATTAAGTGTCAACTTTAGATGTGTGATCCCCTTAATAAGGGCATTCATCTCGTGGTGACAAAATGTCCAAATTAAGAGAAAGAAGCTTTTACTCAAGGTTTACCTATAACCTGATTGCATATTGTAACTGAATTTTCGAGTAAAATTTTAACTCACAATGAAGCCTTCAGTGAAATTACAGTTTTTGATTTGCATTGTCGTTTGTACATTAAAAAACACAGTTTCCTAACTTGGGGCTCAGTTTAGTGATTTGATGATTATCGTGTAAACAGTTGTAGATATCTCACCCCTTCTTGCCATCAGTTTGAAAAATCATTGAGCAAAGTCCAAAACTGTGTCAAAATCATGGAAAAAGATGTAGGTTCATTAATCTAGTGTTAAAATAAATTAAATATTCCATTTATACTTTTAGAATATTTTCCTTCTTATCGACTACGTCCTTGGAAATCCAAATACATTACAACATTATGATTATAATTATAAGTATTCTCTGTTAATTTAGCTTCAATTTCAATGTTGCTTACAATTAGAGTATCGAACCTCAAGTCTGGGAAACTTCTGATGGCATTCCTAACAAGGTAAATTCCGATTCTCTGTGTATAATTGAAAAGGAAGAAGAGAACTGCAAATGCGCTACAGACTGAACGGTTTGCGTTTCTGAAGAAAAAATTGAGATCTTTTGTATAGCCTCCCACTGGTGAACCAAATTCCAATAATCATGCAATGCCCAATCCAGATGAAATTCCTAACCTTCAACCTACGTCGATCCGACTTAAATTGAGCCCTTCTAAACACTAATCTAAAGATCTTATTTGTGCACGGAGGATTATTTTCAAGCTTGAACTTAATGAGTCGTGTCAAATGGAATAATTGATTATTCAAGAAAATACCTATGAAATAAGAAGTTGGAATTCTCGAACACCATTGTAACCCATCTCATATGAAAATCACATACAAGCAGTTTCAAGCGAAACCATCCTAAACCCACATAATGCCTTTGAGTGTCAACACTTTATCAGGTTTTATATTTGAAGCATTTCAATCTGTAAAGTGTGGTTAGTGGTTAAATTTACTTGACCATGTCAAATTTTACTTAAATGAGAAAGTACTATCGATGTTTAGTTCTAATCATTTATTTATTTATATCGAATGGCAGGTATTTGTCTAGTTATCATTAGCCCTTTATTCGACTGCAGACTTTACAGGGGAGAAGAAACAACAAAGTGAAAAAAGTCGAAAGGATGGAAGGGAGGGAACAAAAGAGAATTTTAATGATGAATGTGTTGGTTTATTTATTCCACAAAATGGATTGATGAAATGAAATTGCAGTTGCAATTATATCAAAATAAATTTAAATAAAGGTGATATCGCAATATCAGATTTGTTATCGAAATGCTAGCATTTTCCTATTACAAATCAATTCACTCTTGAAAAAAATCGTTTATGCAAAAATCAGGATTTGGGAATATTGTGAGGCGAGATATGACTAAACTGTGCGTTAATAGCATTTTTTAATGAGATACAATTCAAGGCACATTCGGAATAAATTGCTAATTGTTCATAATTTCAAGTGCTACTTTACCGAAATATGGGCCATCATTGGCAATTTTGAGAAGTTGTTTTGTGTCAATTTATTTATATCTATTTAATTGTAAAAATTGAATTTTAAAAAATGTACGTTAACTATTAATTCAACAATATGTTTTCGCACCAGGAATCAAAGACAAAGCTTGCAAAAGTGCGTTATGCCAATTCGAATTTATGCAACGCTTTCCATAAATAACGCCTTCTCTGTTCACTATTGAAGTGAAAACAACATGCACGCTTTCACTATATGCATGTTGCATTTCGACATTAGAAATGCTTTCCATAAAGTAAATTTTTACGTAGGATCTGTTTTCGTATCAATTTTACAACGATTACATTTCTACTTAACTCTTTAAGTAAGTGTATTTATTCGTCACTTTAATTTAATTAAATAATCCGATTTAATTTGAGCACTTTCAAACATTAAGGTAAAGATCATATTTGTGCGCGAAGAATAAATTTCAATTTCGATTTTAATGACTCATAACAAATGGAATAAATGATTTTTTTCACAAAAATGAAATTTTAAATTTGAAATTGAAATTTTTTTATACCCTTATAACGGAACTCATGTGGTCATTGAAGTGAAAATTAAATGCAAAGAGCTTCAAGCAAAAACATCCTTAACCCTCATTATGTCTTTGAGTGACAACACTTTATTGGATCTTTATTCGGCAGCCGATAAATGTCAAGGCAGCAATCCCGAAACTGAGTGATAATGATCGAATTACCGCAGCCACCAAAAATTATGATCCCAAAATTCTCACTTGAAGTATAATGTGCCATTTGAGCTAGTCAATATTTGCAAAATAGTAAGCTTATTTTGAAAGTCTAGAAAACTGTGAGGATTTTAAATTTTGCATTTCGTATTCTGAGCAAATGCCCTCACTAGCACTTGAGACAATCAATGCCAACTATCCTGCTGATCAATGGTTCCAAGTCTTCACTGATGGGCCATACATAGAAATCTAAGCAAACATTGATGCAGATATCTTTTCTAAACTCGTCTCTTTTCACTCAGCATCGGGACACAATAGATCCTCTATTGAAGGGTAAATAGAGGCCATTAGGATAGCACTATGCCAATTATGTTGCCTGGATACGAAATTCACCACAACGGTGAAGCTTTCGGACTCCCAGTCAGCAATAAACTCGATTGGAAACAGAGAGCCACCCAAAACAGCTAAGATAAGGGAATGTAGAAATCTCTATCAGCTGCTGAGAGAGAAAAACAAAACAGTGGTCCTACAATGGATTCCTGGTCACTGTGGCATTAAAGGCAATGAGCTTGCTGACACACTCGCTAAGAAGGGGACAACGATTTTGCAATGCCTGGACCGCCCGATGTCTTTCCACACAAAGAAGGCCTTACTCAGGAGAGAATTTCTTACCTCAAGGTGCAACGAACTTAAAGCTCGAACAAAGAAGAAACAGTGGACAGTGACACTCTCCGACATACCCGACTGGCCAAGAATCGAAGCCGTTGCTGAGTTTAGACTACGTACCGGACACGATTGCTTGTCAAAACATTTTCACAGATTGTGAGTATTCACTCAACCCACATGTCTCCTCTGTAACCTACATGAGGAAATGGAGAAGACCCTCCTGATTCGATTTCCACACTTCATCCCATACCCCCTCCCAACGTGACAAACCTAGCGATTACTACCCACCCACCTATCCACTTACCCACCTATCTCTCCATCTCTCTCTATGCAACTTTCGCCCTTTCTTGACTTCTTTCTTCCTTTCCAGTTTACGTCAAAATGATGCTCACCTTCTACAATGTGCTTGAACACCACTTGGGGTGCAGAATACGACCAACAACCGATCTTCAGCGTTGGAAGGAGTGAGTTAGGCAGCTCTCTTCCACTCCATTGCTCTTCCACTTCACTTTCCATTTCCCACCTCCTTTTTCGTATTTTAGGTCCCTCTTTCTATCACCCAAGATACGCAACAGTCGTGGTTATTTTTAGTGCATATAAAGGAAAGAAGACTAGAGGTTATAAACACTCCAGCTCTAGCTGTCTGTCTGCTCACCTTGGCGTCCGTTTGCCTATCTATCTACCAGCCGTCTCTCCATCCTTACGTACATCCACATGTACACCCATTCCTCCATCCCTTCAAGCATCTAATTCATCCAATTGACAAGTTTACAACTGTGCTGGACTTGAACGCAAACTCTAACTCCGGATGAATTGAGGAGTGATGCGCAAAGAGGATTTCTTGCCACGTCGCACAAGATATCGTCAATATCTGACTCGTGAGGGATGTGTTCACCTCCCACTTGAATCATCTCCTGACCGAGCTCTCGGCCACAATCACAGTCAGCAGAGTTCATCATGCGACAATTGCCAATCACATGGCCCATGCCACTCATTGCGTTACTCACAAACATTCAAGTAATAAATACTTTTTCAACTAAATGAATGAAACCATAAAAAAATAAATAATTAAATAAATAAATGTATAAGTCGTGTATAAATGAGCTTACATTTGGGCGAATCCGATAAGCAATTCTACTCATTCATTTGCCTTGCATATTTGGTGAAGTCGATTGTGGTAAATTTTTGCAGATCTAGTGGGTGGTTGATGAAATAGCATGGTGTGGACTGTCGTTGTGATGGATTTAGATACGTCATGGAAAGGGGAGAGGAGTTCAAGTCTCTACATGCAACCATGCACGTCTTGAACATCACAATACAAGGAGTGGGTACATATATAGCAGTTCATTTGCTGTTTTCCGGCTTCCTAGTATCTTTGCATTTTCGTCATTATCTTCATAGCTGAACACCGAATCAGGTAGGTCTTCTCCATGTTAGTTGATTGCTTACTCCTAATCTATGAAGGTGTTTTGGCAGGATATCTTGCCCGGTACGTAGTTTTAATTCAGAAATGGATTCGATTCTTGGCCAGTTTTTTTAAGTTGGAGAGCGTCACTGGCTTCTATTTCTCCCTTGGTCAAGCTTAAAGTTTGTGTCACTTTGAATTCTCCCTTGATTAAGGTCTTCATGAAGTGGAAAACATCGACTGGTCTATGCTTTACTTGATTGCTGACCCTTCTGAGCAAGTGCGTCAGCAAGCTAACTGCCTTTAATCCCACAGTGACCAGGAATCCATTGTAGGATCACTGTTTTGTTTATTACACTCAGCAACTGATACAGTTTTTGTATTAGTGTATCTCAACTTTTTGGGTAACGTTTTGCTTCCATTTAAGATTATTGCTGTCTGTGTGGCCGAAAGATTTACTGCTTTAGTGAATTTCCTATCGTGGCAACATAATTTACTTAGTTCTTTCGTAACGACCGTAATTTCCCTTTTGAAGGTGGATCTAGAGTGTTTTGGAGCTGCGTTGAAAGAGACTAGTTGAGAGGAAACATCATTTTAATATTAGTTTAATTATTCATTTATTTATCAATTCATTTATTAATCTAGTCCATTTTTATGCGCATTCTCGTGAATAAATCAATTCTACTTAAGTGTTTAAGTAACCTCTTTGCTCCCATACGCTTGATTGGGGAGAAAGAGGAGTCGATAATTAATTTAAATTTTAATTAAATATATAAGTAGCTATGAATGTGACTGCTGAAAAAAAGTTACTATCTTTATTTCATCTAAAAATTTAACCAACACAAACGATGGTTGTAGCGTATTTCACTATATATATATATATATATATATATATATATATATATATATATATATATATATATATACATAAAAGAAAGAGAAAGTAATTAGGAATATTTAAATGCTAATATTTAAAATAGCGAAAACATGAAGACACGTTTCATTTATCCGTACGATTACAAACTCTTCCACAAAATTAATATAATGTCAAGTTTCCAAGCTTTCGCTGTTTGATCCAATTGCCAAAGATGCCACTTTATTCCAATCTTATTGCCTTAATGGATCGTGACCATGAGGAAACCTTGTTGACAGGTAGTTCTTTTCGGCTATTTAGCACCCAAATAACTCATAGTCTCTGATTTACGAATTATGAACTGGCAACACGAAATCCCATTTCACTAATTAACCGTTATTCCAAAATGATATCCTCCAATCGAATTGCATCTTTGCCATGGTATATTTACATCGGAGGCAGAACAAAACTTTGACCTTCCACTCATGGCCACAATTTGAAAATTTTATTGAAATAAAATGGACACGGCAGTGAATATTTTAAATTTTTAATATATATATTGATATTCAAGTTATTTAGACGTAATATCTTTATCAAGCATAAATTACATGGTCATATGACGGAAAGCACTCAGTTCTACTTATATGATGGGAACAATGTTTTGTGTAAAATTGATTGGCTAACTACTATAAATATTATCCTTGACAAAATTGTATACAAATTAAGCAAATATATAAATTCGTTCTGCGTTGATATATTGAATGCCATTTGTGTGTTCAAATTGGCGACTTTTAAAGCTTGTTCTGCGTTGGAGGCTGCAATGAATGTACTCAAAATATAAATTTCGCAAGCGCTGTGCTTATAATATTTCGATTTGTAAAGTTACGAATCAACCAAAACAATTTCTCCTTTACATACTTGGTCAGCACTAACTTGCTTTTAGAAGTTTTTAAGTGAATCTTGCATTTTCCACTTTATAAAAAAACTATTCATAAAATTCAAAATCTTGCTCTTAATTTTTATTATTTAAATGAATAGATTCCAACATTTCAAACGTTTTTTTAGATCTTTACTGAACGGAATTTAAAAAAAATTACGGTGTGAGCTTGTCATTTAAAGATTACAAGACATTTCAATCTATTTCATTGGTGTCATATTTATTTGAGAGTAAACAACTAATGTTGGGATGCACTTTACAATTTTTTTAAATAAATTCAAGGAGATGAATTAAGGGAGCAATTAATATAAGCGTCATTGAGGTCGATTCCAATGAATTAATAGAATTAATTTTTAATTATTAAAAAAACAAGTTAAATGTGAATTAAAAAATTATAAGTCGCAATAGAATAGAATGCAGCAAAATTTATGAGAAAATAAATAACGTGAGAAGCAATCTTAATTTTTCAACTGTCAAATCACTTGAAATGATACTCCTAAAGAGTACAATTATCAGATCTGCATACGTAAAGGTCAAAGTGGCAATTCAAAGTCAAGTTGTAATTTTATGAAATCAAATTCTTCTTAAGCATTTATTTTGAGGAAAATATGTTAATTTCGTAAAATGCTTAATCTGTTGAAATGGAACTTGCGTAAATGAGGAGTTTTTAATTCCTTGCGAATGAAAATAGAATGAAGAGTGATTCACAGTTAAAAATATAGCCGAAGGAATGTAGATAA
>UZAE01015033.1:0-10424 GCA_900617975.1 Rodentolepis nana
TATTATCCAGAATCACCTCTTCACCATTTGATTTCCTCAACTTTGCTGCTGATGAACTCGTTTATATATATATATATAAAGGAACAAAAGAGCCTACTTAGAAATACAGATTCAGGTAGTCGGAGAACTCATTATGTCTATTGTTTGATTAGTTGCCGCCCAGCCGGTGTGGATGCCTCCAAGCAAAATACTTATTTCTCCGAAAATAATTTGAATTTTGAAAAATCTTCTCGTAGACATATTAAAAAATAATTGAACTATGGAAATATGAAAAAAAATTAGTTTTCGTTATTTCTGGACCAGAAGCCATGGGCTGAGCAAGGTGATGCTTTGGAATCCAGCTCTGTCTGAGTTCACAGACCGCCCCTCCTCACTGCCACGCAATAGTCCCCACCTGGTCTAACAAACCCGCCATTGTATTTCTATGGCCAAGCTCTGTGACATCGCAATGAGCTCAAATTATCACGTTCTAAAAATACTTCAGTTACCACCATAGCTCTCCGGTGGCTTAGCTAATCCTGAGAGCTTCAATTAATTGTGAGATCTTGGTAAGTGATGGCTTATTAGTGTGGCAGTCGGAAACAAATTGCCAAAGCGTACGCTATTAATTTGATTCAAATTTTCAATTATTAAAATACGTTTTAGTGACCTTGTTGTCATATTCAACTAATTTAGACATGTCAAAATTTTGTCGCCACAGATTTCTCCATAATTACTATTTTCAATATGACAAATATTATTTTTGAAAACGCATTAATTTTTCATTAAAAATAATTTAAAGGGGTAATCAGTTAAAATTTATTGAACGGATTCGGAAGAGACAAAAAGTTAGCTTAGAAAATAAATCAGCATTTGTGAAAATATGCAGTAAATCAAACAAAAAAAATTACTAAATTGTTAATAAAATTTTTTAATAAAATATTATCCTCATTGAATAAATTTGTGCTCCCACAGTTTCCACCATAATTGCTTTATACAAATCAACAAATATTATTTTTGAAAATGTAATAATTCACCATTAAAATAATTTAAAGAGATATTCAGGTAAAATTTATTGGACGCATACGAAAGTGACAAAAGGTTAGAGTATAAATTAAAACAGCATTTGTGAAAATTTGCAATAAATCAAAGAAAAATAATTACTTAATTATTAATAAAAATTTTAATAAAAAAATTTTCATACAAAAATACATTCAGTTGTTATATAAGGCAAATAAAACCCCATATCTGTTGAAATTACTCAATTACGACGCTGTTGTTTAAGTTGACCCATGTTAATTGATATAGGTAGTGGCACATATTTGAATTGCTATGGCCAGTAATAGGATGAATGACCGCAATCAGAGCCGTCGTAAGCAGAAACTCTCCAACATAAACAACTCCTATTCTTTCGGTATCAATTTTGATGATGATGATGATGATGGTGGTGGTGGTGTCCACTCCTTCTTCAACGACAATGCTGCACATTCGAGGATGCCATCTTGTCATACGGCTCCATCAAGACGCGTAGTTAGGCCTTCTACCGATTTTCGACGACCCAACGAACGACCTCTAAGGCACGCAGAAATTGAACGCCATCGAAGAAGAAACGTGTCCATCATGCACGAGTTGCTGCGTTTGTGCATAACTGAAGACGACCTCAGAGAATGGACATTGAGTGGAACCAAACGGTTGGAGGATCTTTCCCACTACGAGATTCTAAGAATTTCCACTCGAAAGTTGGGGAAAGCAGTTGATGAAATGAGGACAATTGACGGCTTGCTGGAGGAGATAAGGCAATATGAAGACATTCTGCGAAGAATGAATATTCCCCATAGAATTATGAGACCATTTGGAATTTCCAAGACATTTCACCAACAACTGGGTGAATTAGTGGAGAATATCGTGGAGGAGGATGCAAGGTAGGCTAGTATTTGTAGATAACGAATTTGTTTGTAGAATGATGTCACAGGGGGGAAGTGGAATGCCAACACCACGAGAGGTTGCGTTAAAGGCGCGCAGAGCACTTGAAAGTTTAGCTAAGAAGGCTACTGTAATGTGTGACGTTACAGATACAATCAGAGTGCATTCCTCTGCTGGTGGCATAGCGCCAACGCGAGCAGTGGGAAGCCAACAACGCGACTTCAATCGCGTCCAAGAAGCTGACCACGTGAACGATCCCACAGTAGATTTTGATGGTAATGGCGATGATGACGACGACGATAATGATACTGTTGTGAATGAGTTGCCTGGCTCGATTGCGGATTCTGATGATGATGATGATAATGGTGATGATAATGAGGTGATTGATTTACTAAGCTGGTTAAACGACGAATTCGACTTGGATCCAAGTATGTTTGATCTTATTGATGACGTTGTATTTTACTCCACTCTTGAAATACCTGGTGCATAGAAGCCGGATGAGATGCAAAATCCCTGATTATACTTACAGAGACCAAATCGTCTTTCCTACTCTTTTTTATTTCACTTTACCCTACTTTGTCTCTTTTAATATATCTTCACTACGATAACATAATTTCCTACATGGCGTCTTCTTTAAATTGGCTTGTGGATGTTCTATGAATTAGCGTTTCAATTCTCCTTAGAGTGGGGTTACTACTCTGCTATCGTAGGGTGACAAGGTACTTCACTATGGCATGTTCTGTGTGAAGGCAATTATCACTAGCCTATATTATCAATTCGATGGAATGGATAACTCAATGTTTCCGAACTTAAGTATCGAAAGACTTGTGACATCGTCATCTCATTAGTTAATTACTGTTCTTCGTCCTCCACTCTCTCCTTTTCCATTGGAATTAANAATAATTTCTTCTATAGGCTTGTAATCGTATAACCTCGAGCAATAAGTACCTCTCGTAAGGACCTGATTGCATTCTCGCATTTTGGAAACGAAGAATTATGAAGTATCTGATATTCGAGGTCATTTGAACTAGTGTACTGATTAAAATCTAGTTAAAAGTGGTTAGTACTGGGGGGTAAATAGCCAATGAAAACATCATTGTGTTCATTTACTTACAAGAGAACTTTTATATACGAGGTCATTTGAGTTCAGATCTATTAAATAAATTTGTAGCAATTTAATTGAATGTTATGATTGTCGGTATAAGATTGAGGTAATCAAGGTCATGAATGTGAGACATTTCGTTCAATGTGTAAGTTGCAGTTCGAGGTCTTAATGTTTATAGAAATCGTATGCTCGAATTTAAGAAATTGTTAATGTGAATATCAATATCAGTTCCCATTGCCTCGGCATCAAAAGTGGCAGTTCAATATCGGGATCATTTAGAATAGTAGGCTGAGTGGAAGATAATTAAATGAAGGTCAATCGGGGTGAGGCAGTATGTTACTACTAACCTCATTTAATTCATGTCCTTACGAGAGACAGACTGAAGCAAAGCGACAGACCAGCCTTGACTATTCGCAATATCGCATTTAATTTTACCCTAATTATTGAACACCTTCCATTAACTTAGCAACCTTTACCCACGTCACCTCATCATTGTACGGCACAAAACATTTCTCTATTTATTTGAAAGCGAATTCTTGGTGCATAAAAGCAACTCGTAAAGACACGTCTGTACTAATAAAAAAACTATCTTTGGTGAAATATTATTATTATTTCAAATGGCAGGCTTTGTGATATTTATCATGACTTCAGCTTCCCCCAGGGGTGGGGGATACATCTACAGCAGTTAATTAATTGCAGTTCATTAGTCGTCTTCTTGCTTCCCAGTATCTCTGGCTTTCCGTCGTTGTCTTTAGAGCTGGACACCGAATCAGGTGGGTCTTCTTCATTTCCTCCCGTAGGTTACATAGAGGGCATGTGGGTTGAGTGTATACTCCCAATCTGTGAAGGTGTTGTCTCAAGCAATCGTGTCCGGTACGTAGTCTAGACTCAGCAACGGCTTCGGTTCTTGACCAGTGGGCATAAAATTAAAATTGGTCCTAAAGATTCCATTGCGTAGCTTAAAGTTGAATCCGTTCTCACATTTTTGAAATGAAGAATAACGAAGCATAATAATTGAGCAGGAAGAAGAGGGTGGAGTCATTTGTAGATGAAATGCATTACATTTAAAAAGGTGCAAACAACACTCGTGCTCATTCGACTTGTATTGCGAGGAGAGATGTGGTTGCCAGGTTGTCCACTGACAAACAATCCCTTCATTTAAAGATGGAAGTGTAGAATGCCATGTATTTGAGGAAGTATGTAGTTTAGTATGTAGTTTCCAAGCAAAGGTCTTAATTTCACCATAGGAGCGCATGCTCGAATCATTTTGGAGAGAAGAAAGAACTAAAAAACCCTTTTTGAATACTTCGAGATTAATATCAATATGCAGAGCTACGTGATGCTTTTAAATCCAGTGCTGTCTGATTTCACAGACTGCCCCTCCTCATAGTAACGCACTATTCCATACTTGGTCCACACATTACATCACTTTCCATCATTGCTTCCCTGTAGCTTATCTAACCCTGAGAGCATTTGCCAACTCTGAGATATTGCAGATATTGATATTGATATTCACATTATCAATTACTTAAATTCGAACATACGATTTTTATTAACATTAAGACCTCGGACTGTAACTTACACATTGAACGAAATGTCTCACATATATGACCTTGTTTACCTCAATCTTATACCGACAATCATAACATTCAATTAAATTGCTACAAATTTATTTAATAGGTCTGAACTCAAATGAACTCGTATATAAAAGTTCTCTTGTAACTAAATGAACACAATGATATTTCTTTGGCTATTTACCCCTCAGTATCAGCCAGTTTTAATTAGATTTTACTTAGTACACTAGTTCAAATGACTTCGAACATCATATATTTCATAATTCTCCGTTTCCAAAATGCGAGAATGCAATCATGTCCTTTCATGAGGTACTTATTGCTCGAGGCTATACGATTATAAGCCTATAGAAGAAATTATTAGTTATTGCTTTCTTGCTTGCAACGGAGTAATTGAATTGGAATAGAGTCACATTGAATATTACTTAGGTGGAAATATTAAGAAAATTTTGGTTTGCATCATGAGAGGTTCTAGGAGAAATGATTTATAAAAAGGTAACAATGTACAGCTTCTTAGCAAGTGAGAAATTGATTGGAAGAAATTCGAATAAGAAGAGGTGGCAAAACACCTTTCCCTCAGTATCCATGAGGATGGAGGCCGAAGACGCTACTAAATTGGTGTAATCATTTTGACTAAAATTATGCCACTTTGGACACATATTCCAAGAAGAGTAAACGCGGATGTGCGCGAAAACTCTTTCAAATTGTACCATTGATTTCCATAAATTGGTCGGAATAATTCTATAAGTTGTCTTATTTAAGTTGACACCAACATCATCGTGAACCCTAATCTACAAAATCTTGAAATTCTAGTACTTGAAGGCAGAGTTCACTCCTACCAACGCCCCATTTATAAGAAGGACATTTAAAAATGATCGACGAACATGATTGTTACATAAATTGTTCTGGTATTGCCAAGTCATGCCTTCAGCATTAATTCCAATGGAAAAGGAAAGAGTGGAGGGCGAAGATCAGTAATTAACTAATGAGATGACGATGTCACAAGTCTTTTGATACTTAAGTTCGTAAACATTGAGTTATCCATTCCATCGAATTAATAATATAGACTAGTGATAATTCCCTTCACACAGAACATGCCATAGTGAGGTACCTTGTCACCCCACGTTACCAGAATACTAACCTAACTATAAGCAGAATTGGAACGCTAATTCATAGAACATCCACAAGCCAATTTAAAGAAGACGCCATGTAGGAAATTATGTGATCGTAGTAAAGGTATATTTAAAGAGACAAAGTGGGGTAAAATGATGTTAAAGAAGAGTGGGAAAGACGATTTGGGCCCTGTAAGTATAATCAGGGGTTCTACATCTCATCCGGCATCTTTGCACCCGTTATTTCAAGACTAGAGTAAAATTCAGCGTCATCAATAAGTTCCCCTATGCTTTTACCCAAGTCTAATTTGTCGTTTAACCAGCTTTGTAAATCAATCACCGCATTATCATCACCATTACTATCATCAGCATCATCGCAATCCGATTGTAGGCCATGTAACTCATTCACAACGGTATCATTATCGTCGTCGTCGTCAGCGTCACCATTATCATCAACATCAGCAGTGGAATCGTTCACGTGGTCAGCTTCTGGAACTCGATTGATGCCGCATTGTTGGCTTGCATTTGTCGATTGATTGAAAGATTCTTGGTCGAAGCGAGGATTATGGTTGGGAGATCCACTGAATTGATATGAAAGTTACACAGGTTTGACGCGACATAGAGTTGAATTAACTGTGTGACTGTGATTGAATTGATGATTGGCACCCTCCGACATTCGGTATGAATAAGCGTGGGCATTCCTAGTCGGAGGAGGTTGAGAATGGAGCCTCCCTGAGTGAAAGACATCTCTCTTTGGACCCGTGATGATTCCTCTATGATTTGCCGCTGCTCGCGTTGGGGCTATGCCACCAGCAGGGGAATGCACTCTGATTGTATCTGTAACGTCACACATTTCAGTAGCCTTCTTGGCTAAACTCTCAAGTGCTCTGCGCGCCTTTAACGCAACCTCTCGTGGTGTTGGCATTCCACTTCCCCCCTGTGACGTCATTCTACAAACAAATTCGTTATCTTCAAATAATAGCCTACCTTGCATCCTCCTCCACGATATTCTCCACTAATTCTCCCAGTTGTTGGTGAAATGTCTTGGAAATTCCAAATGGTCTCATCATCCTATGGGGAATATTCATTCTTCGAGGAATGTCTTCATATCGCCTTATCTCCTGCATCAAGCCGTCAATTATCCTGATTTCATCAACTGCTTTCACCAACTTTCGAGTGGAAATTCTTAGAATCTCGTAGTGGGAAAGATCCTCCAACCGTTTGGTTCCACTCAATGTCCATTTTCTGAGGTCGTCTTTAGTTATGCACAAACGCAGCAACTCGTGCATGATGGACGCATTTCGTCTTCGATGGCGTTCAATTTCTGCGTGCCTTAGAAGTCGTTCGTTGAGTGGTCGAAAATCGGTAGAAGTGCTAGCTACTCGTCTTGATGGAGCAGTATGACCTGTAACCAATTCGAATTCGTCCTTTAACCAGCTTTGTAATTCAATCACCTTATTATCATCATTATTATCATCAGCATCATCATCGCGACCCGCAAGTAGGCCATGTAATTCACTCACAACAGTATCATTATCGTCGTCGTCGTCATCGTTACCATTATCATCAAAATACTTAGTGGGATCGTTCACGTGGTCAGCTTCATGGACTCGATTGATGTCGCGTTCTTGGCTTTCATTTGCCGAGTGATGGTAACGTTCTTGTTAGAAAAGAGGATCATGGTTGGGAGAACCACTGAAGTTATATGAAGGTTCCACAGGTTTGACGCGACGTAGAGTTGAATTAGCTGTGTAATTGTGATTGAAGTGATGATATGCACTTTCAGACATTCGGTTTGAATGGGCGCATGCATTCCTAGTCGGTGGAGGTACTGAAACTTGTTTTTTTTGAATAGCTTTTTTAGCATAAGTTAGAAGTTATCGTGAACTGTATGGTTAGAGTTAAATTGATGCTTGGTACACTCCGACACTCGGTTTGAATTCGCGTGTGTATACGTTGGCGATGGAGGTTGAGGATGAAAATTCACGGAGTTAAGCACAACTGCCCTTGCACTCATGTTGACTTCACGATGATCTGTTGCTGTTAGCATTGGCGCAATACACTCTGAAAAATGTAGATTTGGGTATGGCCTTAGTTTCGGACATATTCAAGTTCCTAAAGAAGACTCTCTTAAAATTTCAAGTAAATCGGTTTGGCAGAACCTGAAAAATCATGGGCATCAGATAAAAAAGATAAACCTAACAAAAACGCGTTCAAATTTTCAAATAAAACTTTTCCAGTTTAAGTCATAAAATTATACCTTTAACTTACATTTATTCAATCGGCCATTCCTGCTGCATACATCGAACCTTCCTTGACTTCTTAAAAACCATTTTCGGCGTTCTGTTTTCTATTTGATTAGTTCTGGTCTCTTTTGATGCGTTGGATGCTCGTTTCTCGAAGCTGTCAATCCGAGCGTTGACTCGTCGGATAGTAAATGCATGCGCTACTAAACCAATTTTTACTCCTACAATCGTCATCAACGTCAATATTGGTATTATAAATCCTTCAATAAAAATACACACAGCAATAAATGTTGCCATTTCAATGATCTGAGACCCGGAGTGGAAATGCTTTGGAGCGAAAGTGCATATCAATGAGTTTAGAGACTCATTATTATTTTGTGTTTCTGAATCTAAACATCGAGTCAATAGCTCTTCTGATGATAAACGTCGAAGGATTTGTCAACGAATTGACATGATGGAATGTGGCGTAGACAATCGCAATTGCATTGCAATGCAATTTTAAACGCGAGTCCGCGTTGAACCGTTCTTGATAATTTAATCTTGTCGTTGCATGTAGTACCCGAAAAAACGAAGAAATAGCTGAAAACACAGTAAAAAACTCCAAAAAACAGTAGCCGTATTTATTATCATAATCACCTCTTCATCATTTGATTTCCTCAATTTTGCTGCTAATGCACTCCTTAAACTAGTGTTTTCCTGTTCCGTAAATCTATTGCCTTAAATCTATCTATCTATCTATCTATCTATCTATCTATCTATCTATCTATCTATCTATATATATATATATATATATATATATATATATATATATATATATATATATATATATATATATATATATATATATAACAGTACAAAAGGGATTACTTAGAAATATAGATTCAGGTAGTCGGAGAACCCATTATGTCTTCTGTTCGATTAGTTGCAGCCCAGTCGGTTTGGATGCCTCCATGGAAAATACTTAGTTCTCCCAGAAAAAATTTGAATTCTCCTATTCCTTCGGTATCCATTACGATGATAAAGATGGTGTTGGTGGTCGTGTCCACTGCTTCTACAACGACAATGCTGCACATTTGAGGATTCCATCTTCTCATACGGCTCCATCAAGACGTGCAGCTAGCACTTCTACCGATTTTCGACCACTCAACGAACGACTTCTAAGGCACGCAGAAATTGAACGCCATCGAAGACGAAATGCTTCCATCATGCACGAGTTGCTGCGTTTGTGCATAACTGAAGACGACCTCAGAAAATGGACATTGAGTGGAACCAAACGGTTGGAGGATCTTTCCCACTACGAGATTCTAAGAATTTCCACTCGAAAGTTGGTGAAAGCAGTTGATGAAATCAGGATAATTGACGGCTTGATGCAGGAGATAAGGCGATATGAAGACATTCTGCGAAGAATGAATATTCCCCATAGGATGATGAGACCATTTGGAATTTCCAAGACATTTCACCAACAACTGGGAGAATTAGTGGAGAATATCGTGGAGGAGGATGCAAGGTAGGCTAGTATTTGAAGATAACGAATTTGTTTGTAGAATGATGTCACAGGGTGGAAGTGGAATGCCAACACCACGAGAGGTTGCGTTAAAGGCGCGCAGAGCACTTGAGAGTTTAGCCAAGAAGGCTACTGAAATGTGTGACGTTACAGATACAATCAGAGTGCATTCCTCTCCTGGTGGCATAGCGCCAACTCGAGCAGCGACATGCCAACAACGCGACATCAATCGCAACCAAGAAGCTGACCACGTGAACGATCCCACCGTAGATTTTGATGATAATGGTGATGATGCCGACGACGACAATGTTACTGTTGTAAATGAGCTACATGGCTCGGTCATTCATCCTATTGCTGGCCATAGCAATTCAAATATGTGCCACAGTCTATGTCAATTAACATGGGTCAATTTAAACAACAGCGCCGCAATTGAGTAATTTCAGCCGATAGCGGCATTTATTTGCCTGATATAATTACTGAATGTTTTTTTAAATGAAAATTTTTTTATTAAAATGTTTATTAATAATTTAGTAAATATTTTTGTTTGATTTACTGCGAATTTTCACAAATGCAGTTCTATATTCTACTGTACCTTTTTGTCTCTTCCTTATTAGTTCAATAAATTGTAAATAATTATCTCTTTAAATAATTTTTAATGGTGAATTATTGCGTTTTCAAAAATAATATTTGTCAATTTGAAAATAATAATTATGCGGAAATCTGTAATAACAAAATTTGGACATGTCAAAATTAGTTATATTTTTTCAATGAGGAAATGGGCAAGTGATTATGTGAAGTGAAATATGACAAAAAGGTCACTAAAATGAATTTTAATAATTGAAAATTTGAATCAAATTAAAAGCGTACACTTTGTCAATTTGTTTCCGACTGCCACTCTAATAAGCCATCACTTGCCAAGATCTCGCAATTTGTAGAAGCTCTCAGGTTTAGCTAAGCCACCTGAAAGCTGTGGTTGTAACTGAA
>UZAE01015035.1:0-10417 GCA_900617975.1 Rodentolepis nana
GAGGGTGAGGGGGGATGTTGTACGAAATTCATAGTTAGAGCCAGTTTAATATAAGCAGGTCCACACATAGGGTAGAAATAAGTCCTGGTAAGTTAAAAAATAAATGCTTTCGAAATGTGTATGTCTTTCTTACTGGGTGTTTATTGAAACCTATTTTTCTCACTTTTAAACCCTTGAGTTTATATTGACCTTCATAAACACTTGAATTAATAGCCTTTAAATTCAGACATTTCCATCTGTACCCAAAATGAATGAACATGATCCTCACTTGCTGAGGTTACAGTTGGACAAAATTGTTTGAACTGAGCATTTTGTGGTAGTTTGGTTTAATTCCTGACCCCTAGACGTCTTATTCAAACTCTTCCGAGTCAATTCTATTTGCCCAAATTGAGTGTATTCTGTCAATGGTGCCATAGTAAATGAGTATCAGGTGTGTGTATTCATGTGGGGTTGGCTTGTGTGTTGTTTCTCCTTGTTAGCTGGAGGATTGTTATAAGTTCTGATGAAACATTGAAGTGGACACAAAGGCTGGAATGCTGTTTTTTTAATTGCAGATTTCCAATGATTCAAAGGAAGTGTACACTTGGACAGAAGCACGAGAGGAATGCAAAAAGCTCCACCCCAGTGCTGACCTCATGGAAATTCACGACGAAACGACACAAGGTAGTTTTTTTTTCAATTGGAAAGTGGGTTGGTGAAGAAGACGGAGGTCGTAGAGAGCTTGTCTGGAAAGTTGGTCTACTGGCTAGGTTATTTTTTAAACATCTTCAGTGGAGAGTGACCTTGTTGAGGAGAACATTTGAGAATCCTGATGTGAGGTGAACTTGCGTGTCGAGTATGGATAAACTAAACTAGCAGCATGAATTTCGTGACGAAGGGATAGGTATGTGAAGGAGCAGGCAGTGAGTGGAGAGATGAAATGGGGTTAATTGTAGAGACAGTGAGGAGTGTTTGGTTTGTAGTTTGATTGATCGCGGTTTGCATGCGTTGGAGATGTCGCTCTTCTGTTCGAACAGAGTGAGTAGTATAGATGACTGGAGTGTGGAGTGTATTTTTAAAGCAGGTTGACTCTTTGAACATTCCATTTGGGAATATGAAGTGCTGGTCTGGTGTTGTTGAACTAGAAGGAAAATATTTATTTATTTATTTCAAATGGCAGGCGTTTTGATAGCTATCATTAGCCATTTAGCTGACATTTAGCCATTTAGCGATTCACAGATGTAAAAGAGGCAGACAGACATAAAGGTAGGGAAAAAGGTAAGATGAGTACTGTGAAAGGGGTCGAATATGACAAATAGTCGGGCCATAGTGGTTTGAAGTTAGAAGTCAGCTGCCGGTTTGATAGACTTTTTTTGCCGTATGAGTATACGCTGCCCAAGGTGCACCACGTGGAGGTAAGTCTATTGCGCATCCCGCTCCAAAAATGTACACTTTTAAATTTTACCTCACCTATTTACAGCATGCCAAAAGAGAACTAACATATAAGTAGCAACATTAGCTACGAGTAAAAAAGCACATTGAAAAGTACCACGCTTCGTGCAGTTTTTTTAAGTTGTGGTTATTAAATGCGGAAAAAAGTAAATCTGCATTATCAAACCTTATTAGCTTCAATAGTTATTAAGGACGTTTTATCATGGGTCCTAGTAATGTCAACGGGGCTGTCGTTATTGAACTAAAAATCAAAATTTCTGGTGGACCAAACTTTCTTTCAAGTTTCTTAAAGTACATTCTTGTTGCTTCTCCCGTCCACCCCCTTTTACTATAAAATATTTTATTACTATTTTATTCAGATCCATCCAAAGTATCCACATGCAATTTTCAATTTATGGTACTGATTGCTACTTAACAGATATTGTTTATTGCATCAAGGTTTAACGTTGCATAATTTATTTTCAGGCTACTATCTCACCAATCAATTGAAATCGAGACTTCAGTCATAATCAGCTGTCGGTTTTTTTGCTTAAAAAAATGCTTACCAAAAGGAAAATGAATTCCCAGCAATACACGATTGCCATTAGTTTTCCTTTGATTTGATTAAATTGTTCTCGAATATTCGTCATGTCCGTCCATGTTGAATTAGTAACACGTGTGATCATACAAAGCAAGAGTGATGCAAACAANGAGTGGAGAGATGAAATGGGGTTAATTGTAGAGACAGTGAGGAGTGTTTGGTTTGTAGTTTGATTGATCGCGGTTTGCATGCGTTGGAGATGTCGCTCTTCTGTTCGAACAGAGTGAGTAGTATAGATGACTGGAGTGTGGAGTGTATTTTTAAAGCAGGTTGACTCTTTGAACATTCCATTTGGGAATATGAAGTGCTGGTCTGGTGTTGTTGAACTAGAAGGAAAATATTTATTTATTTATTTCAAATGGCAGGCGTTTTGATAGCTATCATTAGCCATTTAGCTGACATTTAGCCATTTAGCGATTCACAGATGTAAAAGAGGCAGACAGACATAAAGGTAGGGAAAAAGGTAAGATGAGTATTGTGGAAGCGGTCGAATATGACAAGCAGTCGTGCCGTGGTATTTTGAAGTGAGAAGTCAACTGCCGGTTAACAGACCTTTTTGCCGTATGAGTATACGTTGCCCAGGGTGCACCACGTGGAGGTAAGTCTATCGCACATCCCCACTAGAAGGAAAATAGGTTTGCACTTATGAAAGGGTTGGGTTGTTCAATTTATGTGGTATGACTTGATGAACATTAATCTCTTAGCCTTTGACATCTGATAGAGCGTTTTGGTAGTGGTCTTATCTTAATGGTTAAAGTGAGGCTTATTGTAAATAATTTTAGAGCACCTGAATGTTGCCATATCCCTGCTTTCTTGGCCAGTTTGGATTGGACTCCGCAGAAGCATCACTGGTAGCTTTGAACAACTAGACTCTTATAGGTGGCTTTCCTCGGATCGACCTCTCACCTACTCTAACTGGGCTACTCGGCAGAATTCCAGCGATTTGACGGTAGGAAGTTTTCTCATTTTATCAATTTTATTAATTTCCAATACAATCAACTCATTTTTAGTGCAATCGGGATTAATAGGACAGTCAGCGCGATTGTCTTCAAAATACCAATCATTAAGTTGATGTGATTTAATGTTGATTTACTTACGACGTACTGTTGAGTCCTAACTTTGGCATTTAAATAATGCGAATTAGTTGGGTTGGGTATGGTCTGTAAACGAAACGGCACATCGGTATTATTGGCGTAAATATGGGACTTTTGGGAGTTTTTCAATTTGTAAATGGGAACCAACTAGGTTTTGGAAATGATGTTTCAGAAGGCGTGGAATTCAAAGTTGTGTCGTGGTGAAAGTAAGTGTTTGATTAAGAAATTGTTGAAGACACTTAACCACTAAGCGAACATTTGACGTAAAGTTGAATAATTGGGGGCTGTTAATACTTTATGGGCATTCAACCAATGTTTGCCTTTGATTTCGGTTCCGGCGTAATAGTTGAAAGAGTCGAAACCGAGTCGATAAGGTAATTGTACTGGGGTGAGGGGGGGGGGTTTGAGGAATGGATTATATCAGATGGAATCATGAGGCCACTTTTTTTGTGTTTCCAACTTTTTTGTTTCCTAATTAAGACGAGGGTGGTCATATGAGCAAATCAATCGTCTTTCCCCTTGATGGGCCATATTGAGATATGTTGGCTTTTATTTTCAGGATATGAGAGGTCGAGAAGGTATATTTATTTATTTCAAATGGCAGGCTTTTTGATAGCTATCATTAGCCATTTAGCTGACTTCGGGCTTCACAGAGGGAAGGTTAATCAAAGTAGCAGAAAGTTGAGGGGCGGGGAAGAGAAGAGCGATTCACAGATGTAAAAGAGGTAGACAGACATAAAGGTAGGGTAAAAGGTAAGATGAGTATTGTGGAAGCGGTCGAATATGACAAGCAGTTGGGCCATGGTTTTATGAAGTGAGAAGTCAACTGCCGGTTAATAGACTTTTTAGCCGTATGAGAATACGCTGCCTAGGGTGCACCGCGTGGAGGTTGGGTCTATCGCACACCCCAGGTCGAGAAGGTGATATTCAGATACTTTTCTCGCTGCCCCTTTTGGTTCGTGAAATTTATGTACCACGAATAGAAGGGCTCTTCCTACTGAATTTGCTGACTTACCCACAGTCTTTTTCATCCACTAATCACTTTCGCATTTCGATTAGCGCTGGAAGGTGTTTATAAAGCTCGGATATTTCTCTAGGGACCAGCTTAGTCTCTTCTTAGTGCAAACGAATACCTGGAATACTCTGTTTTTTTTGAGGTTATTGATAATGGTGGATGAAAGTTTTATTGTGCGATGAGTTTATTCTTCAAGGTAACTGATAAGTGTCTTTTTTTGTAGTCCTTAAGCGAACACCGATGCGTATACCTCTCCACGGCTAGTCTTCGAATTGGTAACTGGGAACGCACTGACTGTTCCACAGCACGGATGGGATTTGGATGTCAGGTTCCATTGAGTACCTCAAATGTTATCGACTCGGCAATACTTCGCAAAGCTGTGACGCCAATTTGGGATCAACCAGAAAACCCTCAAGGACAAATCTGTTACTTGGGTACATGCTACAGTCTTATACATGGCATGACACACAGTGACTACTACGAGGATGCAAAATCGGGCTGTGGAAAGCAGGAGATAGCTCTTCCACGAAATCCTCTGGAGGTGTCCTTTTTGCGAACGCTTCTGCGCCACAGGACGAATGCAACTCACGCCTGGGTGGGTATTGAGGTGACCCACTCGAAAGATAGTCTGGTGTTTCCAAGAATTGCAGCTATAACACCCTGGCTCACAACAGCCATTCACCAATCTCAATCGGCCTTCAGCGATGCTTATTCATCGAGTGAACCGGAAAAAATCTGTTTCGTTCTAGATGCGATGGGGAATACCTCGAGACCTCCTTTTGATCGCGGGGCTTGCTATGAAGACGAAGAAGACAGTTGGGATGGAAATAGAGAAATTTATTATGACCATATGGAGGAAGAAGAAGACTTCCATAAGAAAGTTGGATTTTGCACCACTCCAATGACTAGAACTGTTGGTGTCTGTCCTAAGACGAATGGTCACGATGCGGTTGTAGATTGGGTGATGTTTGGAGACAAATGCTACGCTGTAATGAGTGATTGTAGTGGAGAATCGGTTCTGGCAAGCGTGAAATCACCGGACGTTGACATGTTTATTAATTGGCTCCTTCCGGGTGACATTGAGAATGGTAATATTTTTAAGAGGAATGTTTCCTAAACGATCTTTAAGTCGTTATGAGTAGCCATAATTTCCCATTTCAGATGAGAGTATTCTCATTGGAGGCATTGTAAATGAGACACATCCACTGTCAATCAAATGGTTTGTAGCTCTTGACTAAACGCTATGGAAAGTGTGTTTGAGTAAAGTTCATTAGTACATTCACTTTTTATCAGGCAAGACGGATCAATAGGAGGGAATTTTCATCGTTTGAACCCGAGATCTCTTCGTCTGGATGGTTCGTTAAATGGACTTTGTCTAGCGATTGAGCCAAAGACTGGCTGGTGGAAAGCTGTGGACTGCGAGGGTCACGCAGCTCCTCGTTGGAGACTCTGTAGCGTTCCTGTTCAACCCATCAATCCTGATTTGAAAACTCCACCTCCTGAGGCGACTAAAAAGAAGTATAATTTTGCTACCTACTTGATGAATATTTGGTGGAAGGAAGTTTTTTTGCTTGTTAATAAATATTGCTTTTGTCAGGGTTTCATGTCCTACCGATTTCCTGGAGCTGAAGAACAGAGACGAATTTGTGAGGTGTTATAGTGTGCGCCATGGGGGATTGCGTTCCCACGGACATGATTGGCGAATGGCGGAAAGAGCTTGCAGACGAATTGTGTCAGTCTCGGGACAAACAAATCGATGGGAAGGCCATTTGGCTAGTATTGCAAATGGGATAGTATTCGAAGAGATCATAAGCTTGTTACATAAGAATGGCTACATTGCGGGTATCTCGGTGAGTAACTAAAGTGGGTTTATTACTGAAATGATTTCAGTACAAATGACAGTTATATTTTCGAACCATTAGAAGATTGGAAATAATTTACCTGTTCACATGCTCAAGCCATCTGAATTAGTGTGGATCGGGCTTTCGACATCACAAAATAAGCCCTTCTGGAACAATTGGACAGATGGATCTCAAGGAGATTCAGAATTTTTTGAGAATCGTATTCGACAGGAGGAATCCATCTTCACAGATACTAACAGCAATTTCTTCGAGCATGGGTCCTGCATAGCTCTTCATTTGCCTTCGGGTTTGTTTTTTGTTGGTAGCACTGGTCTGCATTAAGGAGTTCAATTGTTTAACACTATTTTCCACCTTCAGGATCTTGGTATGCTCTGAGGTGTACTCTGGATTTGGGCTACCTTTGCCAGGCAACACCAACCTCCGAAAACCAATCAGATTCCTCTTCGACTGACC
Organism: Rodentolepis nana; assembly: GCA_900617975.1. Lineage (NCBI taxonomy): Eukaryota > Metazoa > Platyhelminthes > Cestoda > Cyclophyllidea > Hymenolepididae > Rodentolepis > Rodentolepis nana. The sequence goes on from UZAE01015035.1 coordinate 6,436, forward strand.
ATTTTGACAGCCCCAAGTGTTTACTTGCCTTCAGCGCTCAGCAATTACCATCGCCTGAAACGGGATTCATTCAAGATCCAGATGTCGATTGTGGGTCAGAAGGGTTTACGTATTTCAATGGGCAGTGTTTTAGAGTAATATTTAGTTGAGGGCTACAGGAGCACCTTCGGTGTCTGATTTTGCTTTAAGTGGCTATTTTTTCCCTAGGTGATTGTTGATAAGTTTATGAGCTTTACTGATGCCCAATCGTACTGCCATGAACTTGGTGCGCGGCACTCAAAGAATGGTGAAGCTGGCTTGGCCGTATATCGATCAGAAGCTGATCAAGGTAAGCTTGGCAAAATTAGGCATTTGAATAGAAGTGGTGGCTGAAGTTGTGGATTTAGTGAGTGCGTTAATTTGCAGTTTTCGTGGCCAGTCAACTATCAAATTTGCCCAAATTGCCACCCTCCCCGGCAACATATGGAAGAGGTTCCGGAAGTTACTCTCGTCTGGAAGTGATATGGAGACGATATCACTGGGTGGGAATGTTCCTTTACCGGCATGCTTTTCATCAGGTTGATGAGCGGGTTCCTTGCTATATAGCACATGAACTAAATCGAGTAAATCATCTTCCCTTTAGAGTGTTGGAAGTAGAGATAGAGCTCGAGATGAATGCAGTTTTTCTATTGGCAGCCTCTTTCTACGTCTGTCGATGGACCCCTCTGTGTATCAATGAAGGGTGTTCCTGACACAGAGCACTTTGGGTCACTTTCGTTGGATATGGGATGTGAGGAGCGTCTTCCATTTGTGTGTTCCTTTGAACCGTCTCGTGAATATCAAAGGACTAAAGCGTCTTCTGCGGTTTGTCCAAGAGGATATGCTACCCATCATTCAGCTGCAGGTAATTTTGGCGGTATGTGAATTTGGTACTCCTAGTTTGCATCTCTGTAATGGAATTTTGTCCAATGCAGGCGACCACTGCTATCTATTCATGGCCAATTACACTGGAACTTACGAGGAGGCTGAATCAATGTGTAATCAGACAGCAGCCGGAGCTCGTTTGGCCGCCTTGTCGACACCCTATACGGTTGCGTGGATGCGAGCTCATTTACCCTCTGATCATACCCAAACAGGCAAGTGCTCTTATACTTCATCGAGTGCATGGAAGCTTGTTTGTCAAAAGATGGATAGTTTGCTTGGAAACTTTTAGGAATGCTGCCCTGGGAATCTATTCCCCACTGGATTGGTTTGAAAGTGCCAGCTCATTCAAGGTCAACGTGGCGATGGTCCAACGGGCTTCCGGTAACGCACACGCGTTGGTCCACCCCGCCCACCAGCGTTGTGGACTCCGACGAGGACACTTGTTTCGCTTTCTCAAAGGTTGTAACTTATTCCTGCCTTCTTACCGCGTTCATATTGGCGTGTGAATGATTAGCTTCATACTTAAACATTCGCTTACCGCCTTATTTGCTTAAGGAGGGTATTGAAGTGTTTGAAACTTGCATTTCAGTCCATCTCAATGACCAGTTACGAGTTGGATATGGTTGCTGTGAATTGTACAAGGAGACTTTCGCCACTTTGTGAAACCGATCCTCTCAATCCAGTGGACAGACGTGGTGAATATTATCGTGAACACAGCACTACAAGAGATCAACGTGACTATGTTGGGGACACTATGTTTACCGAGTCTAATAAAGCGTAAGCAATTATCGATAATGCCATACTACAACAGCAAAGGTTATAAATAGAGAACAGATTCGGATGAATTATTTGAGCGCTTGGAAATATTGTCGAGCTGATTTGAAATTGTTTGTTTGTTGGATAGGCCTTGTATCTGTATTCTAACTCACTGTGCTTGTATTTCCTCATTTCACGAGAGGCGTCGTACGCACTGGCAACAATATTAATCGATAATGTCATTTGCAGGAATATTTTCTGAAAATACATCACTAAATTTCTATCTGGCTTTTCCTGTAGATGAAATGGCGGGATTTGAGTTATGTGCGTTAATATCTAGGCGTTGAGTTTGGACATCACGTATTGTGTCAAAAATTCTAATTTTCACTTAGATTTCCCCGACTTGAGGTCTTATAGGGGTTTGTAGATCAGCATCTTTCCTTATGTCAGCGCCAATCCCGATTTTTGGAAAAATAGTTAAGTTTGAGAGAGAAACTGAAGATTGAATCAATCAGGCTTTGAACTGTGAAGTCGGGCGTCCGCTTATTCGCTTAGTAGAATGTGTATAGACTATCTAGATGCGCCTTAGTTTCGTACGGAGCTTTCGCGTACTGCCTTTGGTAATATGTTATTTATTAATTTGAAGATGTATTCGATGGGATTTGATCAAACCCACCAACAGAAGTGAATTGGAAGCCTTGCAATGCGCCTTCCACAATGAGGTACTCTCAGCAGTTTCCGAAGTTCTCGAACCCAACCCGTACATCCCGGTAAATGTTGAATCCCTAGCCTTCCAGCCAGTGTTAAGTGCATCTTCAAACTGGTGCCGAAATCCCAATGGTCTTCGTGATCGAGCGTTCTGTTATACCTCCATCGATCAATGGGAGTACTGTCAACTTCCAGAAATGCTCCCAACGACACTTGTACCTCCTCGTTCCACTTTCCATGACCTTTTGGATGACTTACTCGCAATATCTGGTGCCATATTTATCCCACTCTTTATAGTAGGTCTTTGCCTTGGTTTGGCCATTTGTTACTGCAGGAAGAGTCGTCGCTGTCGGAGTTCAAACCATACTTTTCAAGAGATGATACTTCGACGCGTACCCTTTGCTTGGAGGTGGAGGCGAAGTGGTAGTCAACCCTGCCTACTAGCTGAGAGTGTCTCCTACAGTGTGGGTACTGCCATGATCTCAGATAGTACCACTAATTTGATAACATCTGATCCGAAAGCTTGAAGTCCTTTTTTTAAGAAACGCGTGATTAGCTACTCAGAAAATCAATTGAGAAGCAGATTGCAGCAACAATAACAACCTCAACAGCACAAACTCTGCTCTTTTGCCATTCAGTGTATTATTGACATAATATATCTTCAGTGATTGTTGATTATGGTGTTTCTGTTTGTGCTAATCAAGGGGTGGGGATTAGTGGGAGACATAAGTCAGCCGAGCACACTACCATCTTTAATTGTCATCTTGAGGAGTACAAGCGAGTGAATGATATTAGAGGTACTAACTACGAATAGTCATTTTTAAGACGTAAAATAGTCATTGGTCATGCATCTAATTCTTCAATAGTTTTGTCGTTTCAAAAATATTTGGAAGCAAATTGATTTCACCATGCATCTGCGTTCGCAGCCTGGAATTGGAAAGTCGCCACCACTTCAGCCATCTAGTCTTTCTTTCAGTTCAATTAAATAAAGCTCTTTAGCATTATCTCTGGATCATGGATTACTGGGCACCTTTGCTCACTCCTGATTATGTTAGATCACCACTGCGATTGTGCTATAACCAGATAGTTACAGCTTTAGCACTCATTCCATTTCAAGCATCTTTTAAGCATATATGTCAAATGGCAGGCTTTATGATAGTTAACATAAGCCCAATCTCAGTAATTGTTCCCCAACCGTATTACTAATTAATGGGACCTCAACGACTGAGCGAAACTATTGCTTCTAATCCGAAGTTACAACTTCGAAAGGATATCTGCGAGATTTAACAACCACAAATGCAATCACCACATAAATGTGCCCTATTTTATTTATATCACAATAGACATCAAGTTCTCGCAACTCGCCTGAATGCTTCAATGCTGAGAGTTAGGGTACTGAATAAGAGCGAGAGAGAGAGGGATTGAGTGTTAAGTAAAGACATTAAAAGACCCAAATAAGCATTATCTCTCCTCACTCCCCTCGTGTCGTAGGCAATAAGGGAATTATTTTGTAGCCATCTCCCTCCTCTCAAATTAGCAGCTCATGGGGCAGGCAGTGGGTGGTTCTATGGGACAATGGAAATTAAACACACATATGTTGCGAAAAGCGGGGGGG
>UZAE01015036.1:0-10411 GCA_900617975.1 Rodentolepis nana
ATATATATATATATATATATATAAATGATATTTTATCTCGATGAGTTCCAAAGTACGTACAAGAAAACCAACTTTTCCAGATAGATGAAGAGCCTCCACTCAAAATCTTTAAAATTCATTTCTTTTTCTTTGTCCCTAAAAAGCTTCTTTGTTAGGATCGCTTTGTACTAATTTCGATAGGGTGAGGGAAAGATTTTTAATATGAACTTAGAAATAATTTTTCGCATTGATTCGTTTGAGAGTAGAAGGAAGTGAATTGATAGCAAAGTATTTATTTCACGTCATTTCAGACTTTTCGCACAGCCCAGCTAGTTAAGAAAATTTTTATTTATATTCAAAACTGAACAGTGAGAGACATCTCTGTGGAGTGGTGTTGCTATGATATCCAGTTCGCTTGATCCAACACATTTGCCCACTAGATAACGTCGGATCAAGGGTCGGACTTAGAAGGGGATTTTTTAGTCAGAATTTAGTTAATCCAAGAATATCGGCAGGAACAGAAATTGTCCTCATCAAACTAATAAGAATTTTACCTCCTAAAATGGTCAATCCGTTGAAAGCGGTGTGTGCCGGGTCTTGAGAGGGAAGTCGAGTGACTTTGAGAAAATCTGTGGAGATTACTTGCGCCATACACAAAGATGGACACAACAGCTGAGAGCGCTGCCTTAGCGTCGTTTCTTATCGAGGCGTTGAAGTCGGAGTGTCAAAGGTCTTGTTCTTTGCCAATTCTGAAATATTAAGTTGAAGAGTGCAATTCACTTCATCATCCCCAATTTCACGAATTACTTGTCCGATTTATGAATGAAATGACTCCCAAGCAACATGCATTCCCATTAGTCGGTGGTCAATCCCAGAAATTTGGCTCCTTTTTGTTCCATCAAAGCAAAGTTAGTTGGAACTATCGACGATATTCTAAGCGGATCAATGATTAGCAGAAGTTGAATACAAGATGTACTTCAATTGAAAACTCTCAGAAATTGTACATTCTCTGTCATGCTTGAGAGCGTAACGCACCAACCACAGAGCAACTGCTTTTCTTCTTCCAAGAGGCCACGAAGACATCGTGGCATGTGTCAACATTCGCCTTCCCCCCCTCCCCCCCTCATGGCTTTTAACTTGAAGTTAATACGTTAAAACGTAGTCGCCACCCCCCACCACCATTACCACCAGGATCTGCACTTTTCGCTTGCATATTGAAGTGGATGCTTGCCTGCCTGCATGCCTGCATGGGTCCCCGTGTTGCCATGCTGGCTAGGGGCGTGTCCGAGGGATGTCACTCGATTAATCTTCAACACGGGGGGGGGGGGGGTTTGTTGTTTCTCCAAGAATTCCACTCTCTTCCCACAAATCTACCCTTCTCTCCTTCTCCGCATCCTCCCAACAACAACAACAGCAGCGTAAAACAAGCTGAGTTTAGGCATGTAATAAGTCATTTGATTGAAGCACGTGCCAAGCATTATATGTAAAGTGCTCCGGTTGGAAGAAACTTTTCTAATAAAATTAAACTTAATTGGTTCAATCGAATGCCTAATTGCCATTTTTCTGAATAGATCTCCATCTGTGAGGTAACCAGGCCTTATCTAACGCCTCAGATGTATAATTTAAGAGGGGTTCAAGGTTATGGGATACAATTCGAACCTCACTGCAAAGAACAATGTGAAGGTGAAAGGAAGTGAGTGAGTGCTGTTGGTATTACCACGACAGTATTTTCGCGCCAACTTATAACGAGCAATCTTTGAGTAAAGATCTTTATCAAATATACTAGTCAACCTTAAAGGCAAACGAGTTCATACAGAAAACGACAATAAAATCAATCCATTGAAACTACAAATCAGCATAGTAAAGGATGGATTGTTCAAATTGAGCTGAATAATCTACGAAGGAAGTCTTGGATTCTTAAAATAATAGAAAAATTAAAGTCGGGTAAATGATATAAAGCAGAAGAGTTTGATAACTCCCAGTTTCTCACCTAGCAGACACTCATTCATCGGGAGATTTTAAACACCAGAAAAATGCAAGTGAGTTGAATGCAAATAGTTGACCAGAAGGGTGCCTTCGATTTTTGCGCAAAAGTGTCTTCAGCACAGATCAATCTTCAGTAAATTCGCCTATTAGTAGTGGTACACAATGGAGGGTACTCATCATGAGCTTTGAAAGCTGTTTAGACGAAAATGGGGTGTGGGAGTGGGGGGGGGATGGAGGTGGGGTCATATATAAACACCGAATGAGATGAAATCCTCGATGGAATGGGAGGGTGGGAGTGCTAGAAAGTGGCGATGGCAATTTGGTAGGCAAGTGGGGCGTGTTTTGCGCTCTCCAATATTTCCATTCCCTTCCAAGCAACTTACCCAGAGAATTGTGGTGATGATTTCCCTCCACCAAAATTTGAATGAGAATGCAATGTCACCAACTTCGAGACTTGTGCCTTCCGATTTCAGTCAAATTTGAACCAATAATCTTGGAATAAAAATAGCCGGGAGATTTTTTTACATAGTCAATTATTATGTCAAACACTAAGGTCTTTCCATAACCCGGACACGCACAAGGAACAGGCGACGGAGGGGGGGGGNGAGGGGGGGTGAGGGGGGGGAGAGAAGCTGCATGCAAAATTTAAGGAGGCCGAAGTACTTTGGAGAAATTCATCAACTGTAATTGGACGAAATGATGAATTTGTTTCATTCATTTTGGCATGGTTGTAAGAAGAGGTGAATAAATTGACATGTCATGTTCCATCACGAAACCGGGGCAACCGGTGAACAAGCTCTGGCGCCCAACACTTAGTTTTTTTTAGTATTTCGACGCGAAAATTCGGTATTAAGCTCCAAGTGACAAAGACCGCTCTGGACTAAAACGCCTCATTCCAAACACGGCCAAATTGTCAAAGCACATGAGAATAGCATAGTGCATCAGTTTACTTTGAGTACAAGTGAGACTGTGTCTTGGAGTTCTGTTTTCCATAGGACAGTTTGTAAGACCTGTTGATTACTAAATAGATAGAGGAACACAATATTCTCATGAATTCAAAAATCACCTCAACTATGATTGACATCAGATCAACCTCCGTATGGCCGAATCAAGAATTCATATTGTAAACAACACAAAACATCTGACGCCTCGATCGCAATAACTGCGACTTCATAACTCCCGCCCTCCAACCCCCCCCCCCTCCACCCCCCTCCTTCTCCTCATTTACACGCCAACCAATAAAATTGCTTGAAAAGACTTTTGCCGTGACACAACGATTTCAGATGAGTCCATTGATTTTACTAATGTTATAATACCGAAACACTAATTGAGGTAAATTCAAGTCCCTTGCAGCAAAGCACATGCAACTTTTAAAGGAGCCTCAACTCTCTTGCATGGTAAATGCAAATCCTAAATATTTGAATTTTTAAATATTGAACCTCTGTGGAATAGCAGCAATATACATCCTTTCTCGAGAGAGAGAGAGAGAGAGAGAGAGAGAGAGTTGTCAATTCCGTTCTCTCGTTGTCATTTGCTGCGACAACTTTTAGGAGAGACTTTAATTTTAACCACCACAAAATCACTTTCCCACTTTGCCTCCGCTGTTGAGAAAGAATTTCACATGCCAATCAAAAATTAGACAATGTGGTATTTAAAATTTAGACCGGATAACAACTTCAGAGCTCTTCTTAATGTTCCAGTTAATCGTCAGTTTAACCAATGTTGGAAAAGCTAATTTTGAATTAATGGTAGTAGCATTCGATCAGTTTATTTAGCACTTGAGGAATAATATTGGCAGTTTTTACACCTGTTTAGCGAATCAATAAATAATCAAATCACAGACCATTGAGAAGAGATGTCAAGAGTCACCTCGATGAGTTCTTGAATTTTAATAGTTAGAGTTAAATAGTGAGTTCTGCCGTTCCCCACAATGAGTGTGCGCCAATAGGATAAGAACCTGTGAACCATCGAGATTTTTTGCCCATCATATAATTTTAATTGTCCCACGTTGCTGCAATATTCTGGCGTAAGAAATCCGGCATGAAGCGGTGAATAAAAGCCAACCCATTTTGTAATTTACGATCCTGCAATTTATAAATAAAAGATGCCAACTCTCCGAGCAGACTTCAGTCAATCACGGCGAACACGACTGATGCAAAGGGTCAATCTTGTAGCATGGGGCGTATTTCCAAAGTTGTTAATTCTTTCCAATGAAAACGATGAGAGCACCTATTTCTACGTCCTTTGTCTCCTTTCACTTCTCTGTTTCAGGTGGCATCGAATGAAAGACATAATTTTTAATTGCAACCTTTTCTTCTTTTGTCAACCACTGGAATTGCCACGCCATAGCCAGATTGTCATTCATTTGGAAAAGTACGTTTGAACAAAAGTGCGGATTTTAAACGATTGGCCTAGTGCTGAAATTGGAAGCAAATTTGAAAATACCCTTGGAATTCGTGGGGCGATTGAAGGATTCTGGTGTGAAATATAAAAATATCGGCTTCTTTTGGAGGGTGTTTTAAAATTTTGTTAATTTACAATGGAATTGCGGGAATATAGCAGCTGGGAGATCTTTGGAAGGGCGAGGGGTGGTGTGAAGGAGGGAGACAAATTCTTCTTCTGCAAATGCTGTCTGCACTCTCAAGTAATGGCAATAAAAGATCTGACAGATTTTTATTCTCCTGGTTCTGACGTACTCTTAGGACCTTAGCACGTGGTGTAGCGCCAAGCACTCAGCCAATCAGCGCGCTGATCGTGTAAAACCCCGCATGGCCATCTTGATTTACCAACATTCCGCCCTACTTCACCACCTCATCGCTCCCCAGTCGCACGTGCTCCAACTGCCGCTGCTAAGACGCGCACACAGGCGCTGATGTGTGGGACGGCATGTCGAGCAAAGTGAACGGTAGTTTGGCGAACTTACCTCATGAATTGTAGCTCATATCGCAACCACTCAGAGGGCCTGCGACCCTCACCACTGGGCTGCACCGAGGACCGCAAGTGGCACCTCTTCATACTTTCAAGCATCTTCGTTCACATCGCTGGAATTTCTACTGTTCTTCTTGTGCGCCTAATTCTATGGACCTATCACAAGATCCAATTTCCAAAATACCATAGGCATCGAGATACGTGTCGGGCTCGAAAAACGAAAAATCGCAGTCTTTCCCATCGTTCCAGTTTTGGGGAAATAGGCACTCAGTTGAAGGAATGTCTGGGCGACTCTCTCTCGGGTCAGCGAATAAGTGGCCGCACTATTCACATTGTCATCTTCATCATGAATGCAGCGGCGTTTATAATCTACTCTCTCGACGCCAACCAACTGCACTACGAGCTGTGTCGAAAGGGTCTGGAAGTGTGTGTTCCCATTTCTGATGATCCCCTTCAAAAGGTGGATCTCGTTTTCAACGTGATATTTCTTTGCTACTTCATCAGTCGATTTATTGTCTCAGATGATAGATTGTTATTTTGGTTTGAGCTTTATTCCCTTGTTGATATCTTCACCATTCCTCCTGCTCTCCTCTCACTCTACCTCCGGCGTCATTGGCTTGGTCTACGATTCGCGCGGTGCCTCGGTTTTCTCAGCTTAACAGACGTACTCCAGTATCTAAACATAATAAAATCCAGCACAGCTATTCGACTCTCCTATCTCGTCACCTTCTTCGCTGGATTCGTAATATCCGCTGCTGGTTTCATCCACCTCGTGGAGAATTCCGGTGACCCACCTCTCTACGCAAATCAGCAGAATTTCACCTACTTCGAGTGCCTCTATCTGACAATAGTGACAATGACAACTGTGGGATATGGTGATTTCACGTGTCAGACGACCACTGGGAGGGCCTTCATGGTGGTATTCATCCTCGGAGCGCTGGCTGTGTTTGCAAATGCTGTTCCAGAAATTGCTGATATCCTTGACTCCCGGACGAAGTATGGGGGCACATATGTGACCAGGCTGGGGAAACCTCATCTCATTCTTTGCGGACACATCACTTTTAATAGTGTCAAAAATTTCCTCTCTGACTTTCTTCATAAAGACCGCGAAGACGTAGTCACTCAAATCGTCATTCTCGACCAAAGAGCGCCGAATTTAGAGATGGAGGGCCTTTTGAAACGATACGAAAATCAGGTCCACTACTTTCAGGTCAGCACTGGCATAATTTAAACCGAATGATTTGCAATTAAAAGTCTGTTGAGACATTTATATGCTCAACATAATTTTATATCTTTTGCAATTACCTAATATGAAGTTAAATTTGAAGATTAAAATTTAAAACATGACACAGTTTGGTAAAGTTTTTTTTCAAATCTATAGAGATTGTAGATTTCATTTTCAAGTTAAATAAGGTCAAAGCAATGTTATTATTTTTGAAATTTATATTCATGTCTTTCTTTATATAATCATTTTCATGAAGTTTGATTTTGTTGAGTAGCTGAATCAAAATGAGAAGCAATATCTATTCAATAGAGTTAATAACAAAGTGAAAAAGTTAATGGAATTGATTCCTGCGTAATTTATTTAGTCCAATCATCGAAGTCAACTTTATTACGCCTTGTAAGGTTTTTGAGGCAACAATTTTGGGCATTTAATCCACGCAGAAATTTGATTGATTCCAATATTTCAGCAGTAAATTAATTTATTTTTTAAATAAATCGGCAAAAAAATTATTGAAAAATTAGTTTTTGTGCAAACTTTTAATTTAAGGAATTAAAGTATTAGGTTGGCAACTAAGTCATTGCCGATTTCAAATAAGAAGGCAAATTCGGAATTTTTGTTTAAAAATATAACTTTATTCAATTAGATATTGGCCCTTCTTGTCGATGACCTTTTTCCATCCTTCTGGCAGAGTAAAAATTCCCCCTTCGTAAAATGTCTGGTCTTTGCTATTAAAAAACTCAATTAGGTGTGATCCGACATCATCCGCGTTGTTAACAATTTTACCATTTAAAGAGTTTTGCATGGAACGAAACAAATGGTAATCCGAAGGCGCAAGGTCAGGGCTATATGGTGGGTGTGACAAAACATCCCAACCCAGTTGCAATAATTTTGCCGAGTAACCAAAGATGTGTGGGGCCTTGCGTTATCATGATGGAAAACAACACCCTTCCGCCGATTTGATAATGCCGGCCGCTTATCTTCAATTGCATCCTTCAGTTTTTCGAGTTGTTCAACATACACATTTGAATTTATCGTTTGGTTCTGCGGCATGAGTTCAAAATACAAAATTCCTTTGTGATCCCCCCACCAGACTGACAGCATAATCTTTTTTTGGTGAATCTCTGCTTTTGATACTGTTTGGGCTAGTTGATCTTGCTTCACCCATGATCTCTTGCGAGTGACATTGTTATAAACTATCCACTTTTCGTCGCCAGTAACTAGGTTCTTCAGAAATGGATCATTCTCATTGCGTTTCAGTAGCGGCGAATCACAGATGCTAATCCGTTGCGTCAAATGAATTTCCTTTAACTGGTGAGGGATCCATAAATCAAGTTTCTTGACATAACCAAGGGTTTTTCATTTTTTTCAATGCATGTATGCGACACATTGAGCAGCTTCTCTGCAATATCTCGTGTTGTGCTGTGACGATTTGAATCGATAATGGCCTTGATATGGGTTTCATCCACTTCGACTGGGCGGCCAGATCGTTGTGAATTTTTCAGTGAAAAATCACCGGAACGAAATCTTTCAAACCAATTTCGACACTGCCTTTCTTTTAAGGCTTCATCTCCATATACGGCACATAACTTCTTTTGTGCTTGCGATGCGTTCTTGCCTTTTCGGAAGTAATACAGTAGAATGTGTCGGAAGTGCACGTCCTGTTTTTTCATTTTTAAATTGGGATAAAAACAAAAATAAAGAACTAAACAAAAAAAATTTTTACTAATTAACCTAGAAGCCCATACAGTAAGAAAAAATATAGGTTAGATGCTCTGGCCACGTTAACAAAACAAAAGAAAGTATAGAGTGAATCCGTCAACAAAAACGGCAATGACTTAGTTGCCCACCCAATATAACAGTCCAAACAATCATTGTTGATCCAATTTCAAACAGTTCTTATTTCATTTTAGAAAGATTAGCTGCTAATATGTATATCTATTTTTAGCAATTAAATTCATTTAAGTTAAAGAAAAGTGCTTCATTCACAAAATTTTTGGCACCGATTTTATTTTTCTGCTGCAAGTAAATGGCAATTTCTGCAAAAATTTATTGCCAAAGTTTCACGTTGTCTTTTTACTTCGCGTAAATTAATGATGTTCAGTCGCATTGATTTTTTGCATTTTCTATTTTCAATCCTTCATTGAGGTGGTTAAGAGAGTTTTGTCGTAGGCAGATGCGTTCGACAATTGTTGGATTATTGCTCCCATTGCGGCAATAAATTTGTATCTTCAATAATAAATTGAAACTTTCCTTCAATTTACCTCCAATATCACCCCAAGTTGAGAAAACTACGAGTGACATGTTTTGCTGAAAACCAAACCGCGCATTTTATTTTTATTAATGTGAAAATAGATTCTTTAATGAGTATATCTAGGTAATTTTCGAAAATATAATCTCGGCAGAAATATTTTGAACAATATTTAATGCTGTTATTCAAAAACTGTGTTACAGCTTAAATAGTTAGTTCTACTATGTCAAAGCATAAAAGGAGTTTAAATGCATAATCATCTCGTTATATTGATTATTCTGTTTCAAATACCATCTTTAACGAACAGTAGAACAATGTGGACTTCAAATTTTGTCTGTTTCTTGCTTGCCATTAAAAAAATAAAAAAAAGTTTTGAAAATGCGCTTTCGATCATATTTTAATGCACAAAAATGTGGGCTGAAGTCTCCTGACTAAATTTTAAGACATTGTGATATAATATGCATTTAAGTTAAAAAAAATAACAGAGATTAAGGCGTGATTGGGGAAAAAATTTCTGATCACTGCCGAACAAAAGAGGAATTTTCTGTGATATTTACCGGAAATCAAGAAGGAATAAGTTGATTTAATTGGGGTTTAGAACTTTTTAAAAGAAAGAATCGGCGTTAGAAAAAAAGGTGAATAACAAATCCGCCAATTCCAGAGGGAGAAGGTAAAAATAAATGTCCAAATCTTTGGTTCCTGAAAGATGAAGTGGACAGCCATACGATGAAGAATGCGAATACCATTTCATTGTTGTTAGATAATCTGTGGTAACAAACTGATAGGTTAATTACACGGAAATTGCTGAATGGTAAGAAGAAAGTGAGCAGTATGCGTGAGTCCGCAATTGAGGCCAATTCGTTCTTTACACTCCTCAGGCTATTTGACTGTTTGCTTTCGTTTCCATACTAATAATCAAAACATGCCCAAGAACAATCGTGGATGCAAAACGTCGAGAAATTAAAAATTTTCAATCTTTAATAACTACTCACAGCTTTGTTACCAGAAGTGAAGATGAATAAATCAAGATCTGAAATGCAACATCATCTTTTCAACTTCTATTTCACGTTGAAGTTCTTTAGGCGCTAATGTGTTGTTCATGATTCAGCTCCGCAAAAGCAAAACTTGGGTGATGGCTTTTCACGGAACCTCCCATCCTCTCCCCCCCCCCCATATAATTGGGGTTGTGTTCATCGATTACACAAAGGAGTCTAGCAGTTGATGGATCAGCCGCGGGTGTGGGGTTATCGATCCACCACTTGTAGTCAATGGCATTGAGCTCTCTTTTAGGATGTAGATGGTGTTAAGTAATTGGAGGAAGAAAATTCTTTGTTGGGTTCATCGCCTTCTGGTTACCAGCCGCCTGAAGCTCTTTGTGTGCTTTGATAAGACCTCTATGTTTTGGCCAATCTCATCTTCTTTGCGGAGATCTATCTTCAAAATATTGAGTAAATGTGGATTATTAATGCTTTCCTGTTTGTGTTAATTGCGAATTCATTGAAATTCAAATTTTAATTCACTGGTTTATCTTATATTAAAGGACAGGTTGAACCAGTCAATGATTAGGATCAAGGAATTGCCACAAATGTGAAAAATGTCGAATTCTTGTACCCCACGTTCTTATTAGATTCACACTTTTGATAATTTGTGTTAATATTGCTTGGACACATGTGCACAATTCATTTGCCAATCATATTTGGGTCTCCTGGCTCAGTCCCCACCCCCCAATCAAGGCAGGACCAGGGTGNGGGGGGGGGGGGGGGGTAGGGGGGTGGGGTGTGAGAGTGGTCATTAGGCTGTCAAAATAACAGTAAAGGTGACAGTACAAGGAGAGGTCCTTTCACTCCCTCAATGCTCCACTTTGGATTTGAATAGGAGGAAAGCTGTCGGTCCCCCTAATTTTGTTTGTTAAAATTGACAAATTTATCATTAAAATTATTATTATTTCAAATGGCAGGCGTTTTGAATATTTACCATTAGCCCTGTAGCTGACTTCGGGGCTTCACAGAGGGAGGAAATCAAAGTGAGAACAATTCGGGAGGAGG
>UZAE01015040.1:0-10398 GCA_900617975.1 Rodentolepis nana
ACTTTTTTCTCGAATGGTTGAAGCTACTTGAAAATCCACATAGCGATTCCAAATAGAACTAGATGAAACAAAATATAAGTTAAAGTGAATAGAGAAAGCAAAGAATGCATTAATATGTGAAGGTGAATTCAAAATGAATGACTTGCTTGTGAACGCAGATTCCATTGAACATCTTTTTTGTGAGAATAAAGTATGTGCTGAAAAGGCACCATATATAAGATGGGTCGTAATCAAACTCTATTTTTATTACAACGGTGATTCTTGAATGATTTCTAACAATTTGTTCAGTATCTGAGATCGTGAAGTATATATGTAACAAATGCGAAAGACCATTCCCATAACCGTAAGGCAAATTATTTATTCAATTTTTTTTGTAAAATTCTATTAATAACAAATTAAATCCTACCAAACGACTACCGATTCAAGATTCATTTTCGTTTTGTTATAAAGATATTGAAGTATCATTTAAAATACATATGTTGCTCTCGAATTAGATTGTTGGGTAAAATTTGAATATTGACTTACCACTGCTTGTTGTCAATGAGCTGTCATACACTTCAAAACAAATAAATGTCGATGGCTTTACTTTCATTTGTTGAGGTAAACATTTCATTTCATTATTTCTTAAGCACTTATTAACGAATTTAATTGTTGTGTTAAAAGTGTATTCGGACTTACCACTGCTGGTTGTCAGCGGTTCGCCATGTACTTCAAAAGAAAAATAAATGTGAATGTCTTCACTTTCATTTTTTGTTGTAAACATTTTATTTCGATAGAAATTATTTCAATATTAATTAATTCTCAATTCATATAACTATCTGTAGTTGATTTTACGTTGTGCACTATCTAAATTAACATATTGAGCGTCACCAAGTCCGCACTAGCATCTATACTAAATTAAACGAAATCCATATTGATTGGGACATATTAACTTGGCTTTAGCGAATCATGGATAATTTAGTAGTAACAACAGTTTTGCTCAAAACTTTGCATTTAACAAATAAATCCATTTCTTGACATACTGCCATATGTCAAGAAAATCGTGCATATTTCACTATCAAAGCATCACTCATTTCTGTTACCTGCGAGACTACGTCCTTTTCAACAGACTAATCATTTCAAAGTCACGATTGTGGTTGAAGGATTATACAGAGATGACAATTTTAATTCAAAGTTTAATACTTTATCTTTATATTGCAATGATTACAAATTTTAAGAGCTTGATTTAGTATTATATTTTAAATTAGATCNATTGTTTAAAATAACAGTGCCAAAAGTTTATTATTAATATATTTCTTACAGATAATTTGTTTTATGAAATATTTTAGAATTGGATGAGTTTAATTAAAGTGATTGCATCATTGATGGGGCGCATTTTCTTTTCGCAAACCAAACAATCACGAATTTCAATTTTAAATGCAATAGAATTTTGCTTTATGTTTAGTAACTTACTTAAACACTCGATTATGTCAGGCGACTCCCCTTAAGAGAGTAAATATTTTGATTTTTTTCAAATCAATCAGGAAATTTTAATTTGAACATGTAAAATACCCTTTTTTCTCCAATATACAGTAATTCCGACATATGTTTTGTTCGATGAAAAATAAAAATTTGTCATTTCTTCCTCGCCGATTCGGTCATACACAAATGAGTGATCCAGTCGATCTTCGTCTTCGTTTACAATTAAGTCTTCTTTTATTGTAAATATTTGCTATTAAGCTGCTTTTATTTGATCGATAATTGCGTTAATATTTACTCACGACAATATTTAGGATTCCCATCAGAAGAGACAGTCGTACCAAACCATTGACACAAAGGAACCTTCTGCACATACAATGTGCTCTTAACGAGAAGTTTCACAAGGCATTACCAATATTAAAGTTTAGGTAGGTTAAAAACTGTTTCCAAATAAATTACAAAAATCATTTAAAATTGACGTTATCGAATTTGCGTAAGGTAAAAATAAACTCTATTTGACATTAAACTCACCTCTGTAATGCTTTTTGATCCATTTATAGAAATGTTAATTTGGACAGAGCTCATCCCGTTTGCAATTCGAGCAAACGGAAATGATACTTTTGGTATCACATTTCCTAAAAATAACGACAATAATACTTATTAAGAACCAATATTTCAAAAGTAATTCTAATTATGTTAGCCACAATGCCATTATCTCTACCATTTGATAATTTCTAACCTGGATCAACGGGTTTGAACACACACTTTGGAACAATAGTAGCAAGACATGTGTCATTTTTACCAAAGATAAAAAGTTGATTGTATTTTGAAATGTCGTCAATTGTAATAATGACAAAATCTAAACAATTTTGACTATTACTTGTCCGAAAAGGCAAAACAGATAATTATTACCTTTATTACGTTGGCATGGTCTCCCAATCAATTTACTTTTTGACATGCACTTTCCCTTTTTTATTGTGAATGTTAGCCCTTCAGATTGCCCATAGAGTATGCCCATCTAAAAGTTAAGACATATAAGAAGTTCACGCCATTAAATCGGTGCTTACCTGGAATCGCTCCACCCTAAATACCATATGCTCCGTTCTCCCATTAGGTTTTGCGACAATTCTCGAACAGGTTGAATCAGGAAAATCTAATGCTTCAATTTTAAATGGACCATTTATTTGCGATAAAACCAAAACGAAAAGATTAATAATCATTGCCTTGTATGCGGATTTCAATAGTTAATTCACTTTATACATTTCCCTTTTATATAAAATTCAATTGCGTCTGTTACCGTGGGTAAATGCGATTCAAGGTCATCGTAGATTTTTGTAGGAATAGGCAAGTTGTTGGTTAATAAAAGAAGCAGATAAATGAGACAAAAATGATTGAAGTCATAACTGCATATACCACTATCAATCGAAAGCTGCATACGGTTCAAATCAAACTGATGTTGAATGGGTTGTCAATCCCTTCGAATTAATATTTACACGCAAAATATAACTTTAATTAACATTGCTTACTAATTAAAAAACCGTTTTTCCTTGTTCCTTCAAAAGGTCTCGACACAAAGTATGAAAATTGGTTTCTGTTAAACACATATGTTTAAAAATTATTCATTAAAATTCTTTAATTTAATAGACAGGGGCAAGTAGCCAAGATAAATTTAGACTATTTGACGTGGGTGAATATAGTCAAAATGTGATTCAATCTCAGTACCAGTCAACCAGAGACTAAAAATTATCTCATCCAATATGGAACGCCCTGACAAAGAGTTGAGACCAATAATTAACTGTAGAAAAACGCATTTCGCTGGAATTATCAATAAATAGATAGTGATGCTCCATAAAGGGGGTAGGTGCATTTCTCTGCATTATTTTAAGTGCGAATGGCACATTCCGATTATCTCAATCCCTTAATCAAATTGAATGCAACCAATTAAATAAAGTCTTCGAACTTTAAAATTATCATCATCATGTTCTTTCAAAAGTAAGCCTCAGTAAAATGTAAATCAATTATCATCTCATCGGGTTTTTGTTATCTTACGCTTCTTCAAACTCTGTAGCGGATTGCTACGTTAGTAAAGCCTGACTGACTCAGAAATCTCTGTGGCAGATTCTCCTATATCTAGCTAGACTCCCAGAACTAGCTAAGCTATAGCCCAGCTATAAAGGAAACAGACTTATAGCACGGAACACGTTTATTCAGTAAGGATAATATGGGTAAAGTTTACACGCAAATTAGTTTACGCGAATGGAGGCTTCTGATTGGCCATTGGTTGAACGGCTGCTGCACACGGAGTGGTACGGCGCACCTCCAAATCCTGGCGTGCGAGCATGTGATGGCGTGCTCGCAGAATTAAAATTCTAGTTAAATGATGAACCGACGGTGAAGAGTTTCAATAACCACCTTTCTAAGCGCATTACCAAGGGTTCCTTCACTATTTCAACCTTTCACACTTTATTGCAAAATCAAAATTGCAACTAATTAGGCTTTAATTGTTTCCTATTGGTCAAATTTGGTAAACTCTTCCCCAAACTAATGCTTTCGCTCTGTGTTCACTAATCGCTATGAGCCACATCAAAATCATGAAGTGGTAGTCACCCTTAGACAATACTGCGGCTTGGGAGTGATAATACCTCTATTCAATGAGAATGGAATTCACCGACAGCTTAACAAAACGGATGCAACGATACCCTTGGCAGAAATAAGTAGGATCAGGGCAACCAATGCGATAACTAGCTAATATTAACGCCAAGTCATCGCTTCTCTATGCTTTCCGCTACTTCTAGCAGATTTTTTTGTCTATACTTCCCTTCTTAACGCTCAGAAATCACAAAGTATACCCACCATTTCCAACCTATTGTCACTTGACTTCTCATAAATTCTACTCAACGCTGTTCAGTCTTCTCACTCAATTTGTTGTCGTAGTGGTGAGGGTACAAGTTAGAAGATTTCGCTAGCTGAATGGCTGGGGATGACTTTCGGATACTTTAGCTGGAGTTCATTTTCTATCGACTATTTGGCAACGCTCTTATCTCAAGCAAAGCACATACTAATAGTTTAGTAAATTCAGCTATTCTAAGTTTTGGAAAATGGGGACTGGTAAATTTCATTTAAGACTTGCTAGTTTTGCCATGATTTAATAATTTTTTGTTTATATAATGTGGTCAGCTTTAAAGCTTTTTAAATATGAGCCTTAGATGATCAAAAAAAAGAGCATCGAAATTAAAAAGTTGCTCGATGAGATCTAGAGGAGACGGATTCAAGTGATATTTCTTGAAAGTAGGCCACTGGAGGACTAAATTGAGAAACATATTCGAGCACTTTCACAGTACCCACCTTACCTTACTCTCTACTTTTGTGTCTACCACTTTTGCTTCTCTGTATCACCCTTCTGTTCCTCCTCTCGACCTATTGTGACTTTGATGTCCCCCTCTCTCTGTGAAGCCAGAAGCCAACTAAAGGGCTGATGATAACTGTCAAAATGCCCGACATTTAATATAAATAAAACTCTTCCATGATTTTCCCAAGGACGCAAGGACGGTGCGTATACTCAGTCACAAGTTTGCTTGAGTACTCATTAAAGCAGTATTTCTTAGTTTTAACGAACTTCAGAATTTCAATTAATGCTACTTTACAGCTTTAAAATTAGCAATACTTGTCAAAACTGCGCAGTGTAAAGTTAGAGGAACTAACTTTTCAATGATTAGAGCTCACAAACTAATATTCACACGCATTCGTTTCATGAACAAGTCACAAATATTTCAAATTTCGGTTAAAGTGGCCATTTCAAGCGTTCAATGACAAATTTCGATATAGACTGGCGCTATCTTATCAATTCAAACGACGTTGACTCTATAATGGTAGCTATTCAAAGCGGTGTAAGTATTGATTTTACGTATGAATTTATAATTTATTTTTAATAGCAGCTTAGGGAAACACTCTCTTTATCAGCGAATTTAATTGCATTACATTGTCAATCATTTTATGCTTTATATTTGAATTCCAGGGCTAATGATAAATATCACAAGGCCTGTCATTTGAAATAAGAATAATATTTGAATTCCTGGACAACACTTTGCATCGACCACTTCAGATTTAATTTTTTTAACCCTCGTCTGTCTGATGCTCAATTTAGGCCTATTTTTCAAGTCTTAACATTGAGACAATTATAATTCCTTAGTAAGAATTTTTTCAAAAAAACTCCTTGATCAGATCTATTTCTTAAAGTATTTTGACGTTTGCCTTTGCTGCGAAAGACTCTTCCTCTTCTAACTGCCTGCAGATTTCAACGATTAGTGGTCACCTTCGATTTTATTTAAAAGTAGATTCTTGAAATATTTTGTTCTTGCTAGCGGGGTGCTCATGGGCAATTCTGACTGATCAAAATGCAAATTTCTCCATGGTTAAGTATTTACCTTAGCTGGTATAAGTATTAGCAAGAGTTAAACAGTTTTTTGTCGTATATTTGCTCAAATCGAAATTTATTTAAGTGTGCCACTAAAATTTCTTCCTGAATCCATCCTATAAAGTACCCGTTTTAGATTTCGATCTGGTTCTTGTAAGACCACCTACCTCTGTAACATACCCGATCGCCTTTCGGATCTAAGATATTTTAATGCCAAAAATCAAGTTTACGTGGACGCCCTCTTTGATTTCTATTCAAGAAAGTATCTTAAAGTAGCCCTAGTCTTTGGTAATTCTAAAGTTAAAATTAAAATTACAAAAAACTTTGTTGGCGCTTTAGAGCCCACAACCTCGTATTCGGTGTTAGTTTGAAGCTGATTGTATCAAGAACAGGTCATAATATATGGCATGGCTCCAGGAATTGACTACAGAGGAAACAGACGTGTAACGTCGAATACGTCTATTTGGCCTGAGTATGGAGTAGAAGATGTTATCATGGAGCTTAGACATTATTTTTTTGGATAAGATGATCCTGTAGTGATTATCGATCTTTGGTCGCGATCTCAGTTGCTCATTAACATCATTAGCATCACACAGTAGCACGTTACAGCATGTTCGAGAGCGCATAGCATTGTTTCGTCCAATTATGTACCTGAAAATTGTGCATTTTAGTAACTGGTTAATTTAATAATTGCAGGCAAGTCCAAATGCTCCAATTGGTCCGTTAAGCCGTTCGCCCTTGATGGTGGCTACTGTAATTGGTAGTATAGAGATGATTAATTTGCTACTGGCTCTGGGAGCTGATCGCGAATTCAAGGATATTTGCGGAAATACTCCACTACATTTGGCTGTTTTAAACAATAATCTTGCAGCAGTTAAAGTCTTATATGACCAAAACACGGCTGAATCTTCCACCAACATAGACGGACAGACACCTATGAGCATAGCTATCTCTAACAATTACTTCGAGATTGTAAACTTTATGACTCTAAGCGAAACTTGCGCTCAAAAAATATCGGACGACGATTCTGTTACTTTTGTTACTTATGGAGAAAGGAAAATGAGAAAATATAGAGGAAATTATTCCAGAGATAATAAAATAGAGTCGGCTGGACATGGTTCCAGAGATGGAGAAAACAAGCAACGAAAAGAACTTGAAACTAAGGTTGACAAAGCTGGCACCTCAAAATGGTCAAAATGTCATAGTTTAGCCCTGCATATATGCATGAAATGCCGTAGAGTCTTTATGAAAGGAAAAGCCAAACATTTGCACGGGTTGGCACATTTAAAGGATGGCTCTAAAGGAGGATCGTGAGAATTCGTACCGATCATCTGAATATGACACTCATCTAAATCAATCTATCGCGCTCTTAATAACGGACCACTTTTGTTTGCTTTTATTATTATTTTTTAATACATTGCGTGGAAATAATGACAACTGCGCTCCTTCTTAAAATACTAGGCTTTTCCAAATGAGTTGCTGAAATATGTTAAGTAACAAGAGGCTAGTTACAAAGGAGAACTCTCGGATCATATGACAACGCCATTTCCAAAACAAGTCAAGGAAAAATCCGCAAAGTTTCCATAAAATGTCTCTTCGCTATTAAGTTAAAACCAAAGTACCTCCGAGTTAACAGTCTCTCGGATACCATATCTATGGTAACTTGACCAAACCGGAAATGTGTAAATCATAGATCACAGAACCAATGGCAATCAAGTTCTTCAACAACACCCAGTTGCAAGCAAAACCATAACCTCAAACGAGCTGTGGCAATCGTTGGCGTGTCCAGAACTGGAACTAGTCTTCTTCAACCCGTGCATGCAATGAGTCTATCAAACTGACCTTGAAACTAATCTACAACATGACCTTCCAGGGCATCGACACTTCAACAACCGCTTGTGGAACAGACTCTTAATTTAACTGGCTTGCTCTCAACTAGTCTGGCCAACTTTGTCCTTTGAAATTGCTCAGAAATGCCACATACAATCATGCACTTTCTGTTGCATCCGTTTCTTCATTCACAGCAGAGATAATGGCCCAGCGTTGTTTTTGTCGACGTATTTCAAGAAGCCATTGATCCATGCCATCGTGCAAAATGTGTACTAACATTGGCGACGAATGCTCTGCCATTTTTTTCTAATCGATTTTTTCTGCCCAAGGCCGTTTTAAAATCGGTTTACTATGGAATGCACATATTGTTTTCGCTGCTGTTCGTAAAGGAAGTGAAGCTATTCTTCTGAATGCTGACTATTCTGTCGATCTAAATGCCCACAACGATTACCGACACCATCTTTATACTGGAAGAAATGGGTAAAAAGTTACGTTACTTTAACCATTGCATATTTTTGGGAGCAATTGCTTAAACAATGGCCACTGTAACTAGCGGTCATGCAGATTTGACGAAGGGAGAGGTTTCACTACCCAATCTTGTCAACTAGCAAATTGTAATGCATAACTACTCAGAATTATTATAGAACTTGCCAAAATATACAAACTGAGGATAGTTTTTAGTTATTTACCAATCTTCACATCTGGATCTGCATCAATGAATATCCATCCAGTAATCTCTGAAGTTACTAACTTGTACTTCGATTATAACGATACCAATACAACGTATGTCGACTTCATAACTGGTCTCAAAACGATAAAATTCTTCTGAAGTATCGCATGTCCTAAGAAACTGTTAAATATGGCAACTAAGAACTTTCTAACTTCACGAAAAATATCGAATTGCGCTTTAAAATCGTACTCTTAAGAATTGGCAACATGGTGTTTTCCTCCCAACTCTTACCCTCAATTGTTAGCTACAGTCTCAGATTCAACAGGCTGGTTTTGCTTCATTGGTTCCTTCAATTTGCCAATCACCGTTGCTGTCACTCCAAGTTCATATAAAAATGCTGTGAAATGAAAGGCGAAGCATTGGTCAACAGAAGTTGGAGATTTTATGATCAACATCGACAGCCACCCTCCATCAGCTGAATTCAACACAGCTTCTTCCTAAATACTAACGGATGACGCACAACTTAATGCTAATTGAGAATGCAGACCCCCACTTTGATGCTAAATGATACTTGGCTTAAATAATAGCATATTTTACATTTATTCACTCATCAAGTTCTGAATCAGTTTGCTTACGCCATCCTATGGGGAGGGGGTCAAGGCTGAATATTCATTAATGCCATTTATGCTGGTATTATTGGCTTGATAGGTGGGCAGGAAGACAAAAGCTGGATTGCTCACACAGTCCTACATAGTTTATGATAAAATGTATGCCACAAGTAGGTATGTCGAGTTATACGGATGTCAGTTCCCCTTTAAAGAAAGCTTAAGTTCATTTCACAGTAGTGGTATAACATATTTTAACAATGTTCCAAAAAAAGCATAGTAAAGTGGAAAGACTGGGGATAATATAGCCTTACAAAATAGGTCAGGTTTTGGTGGTAGTGAGGGGTATCTCGGTTTGCTCAGGTGTCTTTCGGCCTCCTAAGCTATAGAGAACAGTTGCGCCAAGAACAGCCAGTGTACCGATTGCAAAATACCTGTCAACAAAAAAATGTTACTACTCTTCTTATTTAAGTAGGATTCCTGGTTATCATTATCTAATCATATTCTGTTTGAGATACACTAACGAATAATACTACTCGAATTTATAGGTAGCGTAATAATTACCGGTTGGGTTCGAAGTCATTGAGGAGGTAGTATGAAGCAAGGCATGATAAGATGATGGAGATTGATGTTGAGAAGACCTTGAGAATATTGTCAGCATACTTGATCACCACAGCAACAAGAAGACCACCAACGGATTGAAGTAAAATAACAAGGAGAACAAGGAAGTTGTAACCTCTGAAGAAACCGTCTCGCATCACTGTCTCTCCGTCAGTAAGAAATACACCAATAAAGGCGAGTATTGCTCCCCAGAAGCCTAAAACATAATAATGAGATGGTAGGAATTAGAAGAACAGTAGCCGAAGTTCACGATTTTTAGGGACTAAAAAACTAGAATCAGATCATTGGAGCTAAGACTTTGGTTAATAGCTAACAAAAGCAAACAGCTGTTCTAAGAGTTTTGACACAGAGTCTTGAAGGTCAGTGTGTATTGAATATATCACGATGAAGATAGTGTAGAAGACAGAAGTGATGTAGTGCGATAGACTTACCTCCGCGTGGTGTACCCTGGACAACGTATACTTATATGTCAAAAAGGTCAATATACTGGCAGTTGACTTCTGACTTCAAACTACCATGACCCTACTGTATGTCATATTCGACCACTTCCACAGTACTTATCTTACCTTTTCTCTGCCTTTGTGTCTGTCTCTTTTGTATCTGTGAATCACTCGTTTGTTCTCCTCCCCTCTCTCTGAAGCTCAAAGTCAACTAAAGGGCTAATGATGACTATCACAAAGCCTGCCATTTGATAAAAAAACGATGAAGATTCCAGAGGGTAGTAATGAAAAGATGAGAAAGACGAGGTGAGATAGAAGCGCACGAGAAGGCAAGTGACACGTGCATGGCTGTGTGTATGA
>UZAE01015045.1:0-10361 GCA_900617975.1 Rodentolepis nana
CTAATGATAACTATCAAATCGCCTGCCATTTGAAATAAATTAATATTTCTCTTGGTAGAGAAATGAGATTAGAAATACCTAATTGTGGAGTATTTGTACAGTAGCACACAAATCTTTTAAATTAGATTGACAAGATGATGGTCTATTCTTTCAATAACGGGAAATAGTCAGATTTGTGCTTGGAAAATTTCTGTAATAGAGCATCAGATCAAAATTTGCATAGCTTAAACTATTGTTAACAAATGAAAAACCGGAAACTGAATAACACTTCGTTTGTCATAATACTTCCTTGAGTCAAATTGCTATGACAAGAAACCATATTACTTATTTGAACCTTTAATATTTTTTCCAGAAATTGTAAAATTGACACGCGAATTGAATAAAAGAAACTCTTTTTGGCGTGCTTGCTTGATTCAAAAAAGAGTTAACAAGAAGCTTGTACGGAGGTAAAATTACTTCGCATACTCTCTACTTGGGCCATTGAAGAAAAGTTCAAATCCTTTATATTAAAACGAGACTAGACAGCTGTTCTATAAGTTTTAAAACTACAATCACAACAATGGCCATATTGCCAACCAAAATTGCTTAGTAAACGCTAACATAAGGCCAACATGTGACACGTTTATTGGGAATTCGACTTCCAAAAAGGTCCTTTTGTTAAGTTAATTCAGCGTCAAATTTGACCTTTTAATCCATTCAAATGAACGAAGTTTCGTTGACTAAATATATGCTTAAATTCTAAATTATCACTGCAATTCACTATTGCCAAATTAGCATCTATTTAATTGGAACCAAAAAGTAAATCGATATTTTGCGTTTTTCAAAGCCTATTGATTTTGAAATTCATTAAATGTACCCAAATAAAAGATTTAAAGTTAATGCTTCAATTTAATTTAATTGATAAATTCAGAGAATCCTGGTTGATTAAATGAAGCTCTATAAAAGGATATTTGGAATAATTTACTAAAGGGCAAATAAATCATAATTACCCCCAAACAAATATGCTAGTATTTACGACTGATCTCGAGAATTTTAAAAAAAATTATTTAAATTTGAAATTAATATAGACAATACGAAATGATTTCTCAAAGGGTGAATTATTGAATATTTGTATTGTAACTACCTGAGTCTGTGAGAACCTTCGATGGTAAAGGTGAATGGAAGTGAGGATAAACACTGTCGCCTGTCAATCGCATTTCACATGTTTTTTGTGCTTGCGCTCTATATTGGCCATCAAATCTATCTATTTATTTCATAATAGTTCCCCCATAAATAGAATAAGGTTTGTGCAAGTATCGAGAAAATAGTTAAACTCTTTTAGGTAATCATATTTAGGACCATGTACTTAATTAAGTACAACAACCGTAGAACAACAAAACAAAGATGAAAATTTGCATTAAATCTAAATTTTCAATATGCTAAAGTAACTAACTTTAGAATCTTTCGTGAAGTGCACTGGGCGTTGAACGAAATTTTCAAATTTGAGTAAAGCTAAAGTGATACCTACTCACCTCCCCCACACCTTCCCCCCGATCGATATCGATCCCTTTCAATGTCTTTGTCATTGAATGAAATTAGTCGGGGAACCCTCTACAATTTCAATGAAATAAGAAACTTTTCTGTCTTCCTTGAAGTTGTCAAAGAATGGGGTACATTTTTGTACTTTAAACCTAGGTTTATTATTTTTCAAAACGGTACTTTATTCCACGCAATCTTTTATAAAGAACTATTTTTTCCATGATAATAAACAGTCTTTATTGTTTCGAGTATCTATTAACCAACCCCCCCTTTGATTTTATATTTTTGTAAACCTTTAATGTGGTACTTACACTTTTAAGAAAATAATGAAAGTAATATAATGTATTAAGGGAGATTACTTGTCGATGAAAATCACGAAATAGTAATAAATTTGAAATTATCTACAGGATTGATTTTAAGCACAGTATAAACACCCTGTCTCATAACAGTAAAATGCAACTTAATGGAACGCGTTGAGTAACTGTAATTTAATTCAAATTGAAAAATAAACGAAGAGCAATTTATTCTATTCAACAACTTTTGTTGAGTTTTATTATTCTTTTCATGTTTGTAATTAACATCAAATCAGGGACAGGTTTTCTCCAATAAATGGAGCGAAATTGCTGGGAAAAATTTGCTGTAAGTCAGTCTAATAGCACCATTTTGATATGTTTGGAATTATGTTCCTTTTCAATTCAACTTCTTTTTTAAATATTTACCGAAAAAAAACGCTTTCTCTACCCATCTGGATTATGGACATACAGGAAGTTAGATATAAGTACATTAAAAAATATACATTTTTTATTTTAATTTTTAATAATATTTGGATAGTAATTCCGCATTAAGAGCAAAATATGGTGAAAATCTGAAATTGTTTAAATACTTGCAGAAATATTGCAATTACGGCACACTTATTATAATTTGGTAGAAATAATTACATTTAATATTTTAATTTGTACCAGAATAATAAAGCTGTCTACTCCAGCTCTGTTAAGCCGAGGTAATTTCAGGTGCTTAATATCAACTAAGAAGATACAACTTGCTTGAGTTTTGAACTATTAAAATTCAATTATGTGAATAACAAAGCCCCTTCAGTAGGGAAAATTTTAAATGGTGATTTTATCCTCAGTCATCATTACGGCCTCCAAAATTCTTGAGCATTTTCTTGGCCATTGTAAGCAGAACACTTTTGTAAGGATTGACTCAATTCCGCAGTTGGCCATATCATCTTGATCCATTAATAAATCCTTCAGTTGAAACAATTAGATTAGAAAGGAGGTGACATTGATTGACTGCAATTCTTTTAAATACCCTAATGGCTAGATACGTTTACAGTAGGCAGCCAGACAGAGCTATACTAATATATTTCTTATATGATTCAAGGATTTATTATAACCATTGTAATAATGTTTATTCTGTGCATCCTTTCATAATTATTTACATGAAGACACATCAAATTAACTCAAAATGAGGATAAATTTACCTTCCTTCTCAAGATATTATAAATCAGATTTAATTTAAAATTTTATTTTCCTCATAAGTTTAGTGGAATACCTTTTAAATCATAGATACTTAATTTAATTTTGTAAACATCTGGCTTTAGATAACCAAAACTGATTTGTTTGCAATTAAAACAAGTCACTAAAGTTTTATGTCTTAATTACGGATAAAAGTGAACTTTCTAATTAGGTGTTTGAACGTGATTTGAATTTTATAATAGGCGCCAAGTGAGGATATGTTCCCATAATTCATTATGTGCTGACGTTCTCCATGGTTCCAACCTCGATTCGAAATAATAGTCCCCTTATTATCTGGAACAACTTCTTCGAAATTTTTGATTTAATAAGTCTTCTAACATTTATCAAACGCAGTTGTATCATTTTATTTGACTTAAAATTGCTTCTATCTAAATAGGCGTGTATCACGGTGCTTTTTATCGAGCCAGTTTTGTCTTCTGAAAAATTATATAAACGCAGCAAATGTATTTCAAATTTTTAAATAAACAATATTTTATCGATGTCCAGCCCTAAAGACAAGTACGGAAAGCCAAAGATACTGGAAAGCAAGAAGACAGCTAAAGGAAAGCCAAAGATACTGGAAAGCAAGAAGACAGCTAATGAATTGCTATTAATTAACTGCTATATATGTACCCCCCACCCATGGGGAAAGCTGAAGTCAACTATCATTTGAAATAAAAATAATATTTTATCAATAAAGAACTAATTTGTTTTTTACAAAGTCATTCTCGGTCCAATCCATTATTCCAAACTTTATTTTAAAGATTTAGCCTCCTAATTGTTTGGTGAAATTTGATTGAACACAAGGTATATTTTCAAAGTTTCTCTCATTCATTTGAATAAACTCTTGGAAGAAACCAATTATGGCAAAATATCTTAGTCCTTAAGGCTATGTAGAATAGCTTCAGTTTTGAATTAGAAATAAAGTACACCATCTGTTACATAAGTAGAAAAATAATTTGAAACTTTATTTTACTTTTTGTTAAAACAATTAACATTTCCCTTGATTTATTTTATCTCTGGTTGATTTTTGTTTATTAAACGGCATTTCAATTAAGGTAAATTAATATTCATGTAACCGGGGTGTGAAATAGACTTACCTCCACGTTGTGCACCCTGGGCAACGTATACTCATACGGCGAAAAAGTCTATTACCTGGCAGTTGACTTCAAACTAATATGACCCCACTGAATGTCATATTCGACTACTTTCACAATACTCATCCCACCTTTTTCCACCTTATCTACCTTCGTCTTTGAAACACTCTTCTGTTCTGTTTTCACTTTGATGTTCCTTCCCCTCTGTGAAGGCTGAAGTCAACTAAAGGGCTAATGATAACAATCAAAACGCATGACATTTGATATAATAATAATAATAATAATCATGTACTCTTTCATACACTCGACTTTTGCCAAGCTGCAATTTATAATAACACACAAAAAATTAAACCAGATTGTAAATAAATTGGAAGAGGTGTTTATTGTCCGTTTTTAAGTGAATTATATTATTTGATCTCCTAATTCAACGTTGAATTTCCTTGAATTATGTCGACAACCGTTTTAATTGAAAGTCTGTACATATTATCTGAAGGAAAATAAATGCGTTAAAATTTTCTGTATTAAAAATTCATGAACTTAGAAAGGGAGTAAATCGCTCATATTTATATAAAAAATTAAATTATTTAATGTGCATATGAAAAATTAATGCATTAAAGAGAGTGAATATGCGTATAATGTTTACGCGCATATGTCGTTCACTGACTTTCAGTTGCAAGTCGCATGTGTGACCAATTTTGTCTTTTCATGCTTCGGAGGGAGTACATTAGTTGAAACTGCGGGATCGACCATCAAGTTTGGAAAATCTGTCAATAAGCGCCGAACTTCCAAGGCAATCATTTGTCGTAAACCTGAGACAAACCATTACCTTTGAATTGAAGAAAGGCAACTGCACATGACGTAAGTAGCGCATAGTCCAATTCATGAATTAAATTTAATACAGCATTGCACGTAGGGTCTTTCTTTCACGACTCAAACTATTTCCCAAAAAGTAAATTGCATTATTTTTAATGGTTCTTTTATAATTTCTTATAAAATTTCGATTTTATGTGTGGGTTTTTGTGTACCAGCGAACAATAAATAAGTGTTTGTTTTTATTTGGTAAATTTATTTATTTATATCAAATAACAGGTGACTTGATAGTTATGATTAGAGATTTAGTTGACTTCAAGCTTCACAGAGAGGAAGGAACAGCAAAGTTACAAAAAGTCCTGAGAGGGGGGGGGGACTGAAGTGTTTCAATGACAAAGGTAGAAAAAAGGTGAGGTGAGTAATGTGGAAGTAGAAGAAAATGACATACAGTGGGGTAATGGTAGTTTAAAGTGAGACGTCAACTGCCGATTAATAGACTTTTTGCCGTATGAGTATACGTTGCCCAGGATACACCACGTGGAGGTAAGTCTATCGCACATCCCCTATTTGGTGAATTAAGACCTGGTTCTCAAAACCCTTTTGCCTCAAAGTAGAGGGCATTGGCACGTAAAATGATGGTCAACCGTCAATCAATCAACTATTCCTTTGGTA
The DNA here is from genome assembly GCA_900617975.1 of Rodentolepis nana. Taxonomy (NCBI): domain Eukaryota; kingdom Metazoa; phylum Platyhelminthes; class Cestoda; order Cyclophyllidea; family Hymenolepididae; genus Rodentolepis; species Rodentolepis nana. The sequence continues at coordinate 5,615 of UZAE01015045.1, forward strand.
TTACGTTAGAATCGGACCCTTCCATTTATTTAACCAACCACAATTCAGTGTTGATAGAACAATGATGGATTATCAAGTTGGTATTGAAGTTAGAAAATGCATTAAAGGCTTATTTTACTTATCTAATCCACATCGTTAGAATCTTAAAAACAATTATGTTTAAATGGTACATCATTGGCAGTTGTTTCTCATTATTGTTTTCCTATAAAATTTGTCCCTATTTCATTTATATGCCTCATATTCAAAGTTCTCTTTCAGCTGACTATTTCCCTCAAGTTCGACTAATTTTATTTACTGTTCATGAGTCATNCACCGAACTGCTCGACTTCTTCAGGAAATCAAACACCCTTCCAGTGCAGATGCGCTCATTGGCCCTTGAGACAATTAATTTCAACTATCCTGCAGATCAATGGCTCCAAGTCTTCACTGATGGGTCATACATAGAAAACCAAGCAAACGTTGGTGCAGGTGTCTACTCTGAACTCTTCTCTTTCTACGCAGCAGCGGGACACAATAGATCCGCTTTTGAAGGAGAAATAGAAGCCATTAGGATAGCACTATGCCAATTATGTTGCCTGGATACGAAATTCACCAAAGCGGTGATACTTTCGGACTCGTTGTCAGCAATAAACTCTATTGGAAGCAGAGAGCCACCCAAAACAGCTGAGATAAACGAATGTAGAAAACTCTATGAGCTGCTGAGAGAGAAAAACAGAACAGTGGTCCTACAATGGATTCCTGATCACTGTGGCATTAAAGGCAATGCGCTTGCTGACACACTTGCTAAGAAGGGGACAACGATTTTGCAATGCATCGACCGGCCAATGTCTTTCCACACAATGAAGGCCTTAATCAGAAGAGAATTCCAGACCTCAAGGTGCAACGAACTCAAAGCTCGAACAAAGGAGAAACAGTGGACAGTGGCACTCTCCGACATAGCCGACTGGCCAAGAATCGAAGCCGTTGATGGATTTAGACTACGTAACGGACACGATTGCCAGGCAAAACACCTTCACAGATTGGGAGTATACACTCAACCCACATGCCCTCTATGTAACCTACAGGGGGAAATGGAGAAGACCCACCTGATTCGGTGTCCAGCCCTAAAGACAACGACGGAAAGCCAGAGATACTGGGAAGCAAGAAGACAGCTAATGAATTGCTATTAATTAACTGCTATGTATGTACCCCCCAACCTTGGGGGAAGCTGAAGTCAAAGCTTAAGGGCTAATGATAAATATCATAAAGCCTGGCATTTGAAATAAATAAACAAAAGTTCCTTTCCATCTGTGAAACCTGAAGTCAACTAAAGGGCTAATGATAACCACCAAGACGCCTGCCACTTGATGTAAATAAATTAATTAATAAAATAAATCTCTATAAGATAATTGTTTTCTATAAGGGAATGACGCAACAAACTTTTTTTGGAATAATTTATAAGCTGATATAGTGTAAATAAATATTAATACTGTAGATTCTGTGATCATTAAATTCGACCGATTTTGTGCCTTATGTGGGTGTTGACTGAACATATTTTCTTGATATTACTTTTAATTTTAGCTCTGTTACTGGTTTCTTTTCCCATCAGAAGATTGAAAATGAATAAAGGGATTTATATTTTAAAATTTTGAAATGTCATGTGAGCTGAAATTCCGTGATCACAACTTTGCTTAAATCAGTTGATTTCAAAATTAAATTAACTCAGTCAGTTGAGCTGAAAATGATTGAATACGCTTAAGCAAATTGGGGTCTTCCTAAAATTCTTTGTAATGAATTCGCAAGGGATGAAATTAATTAGTGATGGAAAAAGCTCCCAAAATCCATTCATCGCAGTGCAGAACAAAAAGGATGAGATTTTTCATTGGATGACCTCGAATGACTAACTGTCAGTGGAGAATAGTTGGGGAGGGTGGAGGGTTCGGGGAGAAATTCTCATTGAGCCTCTTCAGTTGATTTTGAATCCGGGTTGTGGAGTGCCTCCTTAATTTGTCTGTCTCATTTCACAGGTATTAAAATAATTGAAGGCTTAATTCGTCCTCTGAACTACCAATCAAATTCTTATTCACAGACTAAACCTCTTATTGAGAGGATATTTAATGATATTTATAGAATTTGGGTGCGCGATAGACTTACCTCCACGTGGGGTATCCCGGACAACGTATACTCATTCGGCAAAATGGTCTATTAATCGGCAGTTGACTTCTCACTTCAAACTATCATGACACCACTGTATGTCATATTCGACCCCTTTCACAGCACTCAGCTTACCATTTCTCTGCCTTTGTGTATGTCTCTGTTACATCTGTGAATCATTATTCTGTCCCCCATTCCACTCTCGACTTTTTCTCACTTTGATGTTCCTCCCCTCTGTGAAGCCCGAAGTCAGCTAAAGGGCTAATGATAACTTTAAAACGCCTGTCATTTGATATAAATAAATGTTTTTAGAAAATTTTCTCATTTATCTTCAAGTTTCTTTCTTCCAAAGGCCAAAAAGTGTGAAAAAATCTTATTTTATCCCAAAAATTAACATTACTTTGGCAGAATAGAGCATTTTACTAATTTACTTCAAGTTTAAATTCTTTCATGTGACTCAGTAAATAATGTAAGAAATGACATTCTGAGAGAATTGAAACCGTCTCAAACGTTTTGCAATTTCAGCCTTGATAAAATATTCATCATTTCTCAGGTATCTTGGCTATAGAAATGCCTCAAAAGTAGTCAACTTACCATCCGAGCTAACCAATTGTTCAATCAGATCTGAAGATCATGAACATGAATTTATCTCGGAAATTTGGATAGTGTAAGTAATGCAACTACCCCAAACGAAATTTTGTTACTTCAGGGTCTCGGGTCAAACTAGGCTAGGCACACCCTACTACTAAACTATCGGTCATCATGTTGAATGAGTCAAAATATGACTACTATTTCCGAAACAACTGACAAAGAGCTGAGTTCGAACAACGTTGGTATTGGACGAGAGGGAGGAACGTAAGAAAGCCGAAGGGGTGTGTGGAAGAATTAGAGGTTAAATAGGAAAGGAAGAGACCTCGGTGAGGAACCTGGAATGCCCATAAAAGACAAAATTAGGAAAGGGCAATGAAGTTGACAATTTTTCCCATTTGTTCGTTAGGTGAGTGGCCAATAAGCTATTATTATTTAATAAATATGATAACTTGGCTATATGAGGAAACTCGTGTGTTTAAAAGAATGCTATAAACTATTGGAATGTGAACCAGTGGACTTATTTCTAAAATTTGGAAATATTATTGACTTAAAATATAAATTCTATTTCGGGCTTTATTATCTATTTCGATTTTATTTCTGCACTTGTTTATTGGCCTTGCTTTAGGTTATAGTATAATTATAATTTGTTGCCATATTTGGACTGATGTGAATCTGCTTACTAGTAAGATAGAAATTTAGGAAAAACCAAGTAGTACTTTTCACGAATTGTCATGCTTGGATGTTGAGACGTTTCTTAGAGGCCTAAAATCTTCCACTATGGGGTGTGCGATAAACTTACCTCCACGTGGTGCACCCTGGGCAACGTATACTCACACCTTACCTCCACGTGGTGCACCCTGGGCAACGTATTCTCATTCGGCTACCTCCACGTGGTGCACCCTGGGCAATGTATACTCATACACCTCCACGTGGTGCACCCTGGGCAACGTATACTCACGATAGACTTACCTCCAGGTGGTGCACCCTGGACAACGTATACTCAAACGGCCGTGGTGCACCCTGGGCAACGTATACTCATACGAAAAAAAAGTCTTTTAACTGGGACTTGACTTCTGGCTTCAAACTACAATGGCCCAACTGTATGCCATATTCTACCACTTTCACAGTACTCATCCTACCTTTTCTCTGCCCTCGTGTCTGTCTCTTTACATCTGTAAATCACTCTTCTGTTCCTCACCCCTCGACTTTCTGTTACCTTGATGTTCCTTCCCCTGCGAAGCCCGAAGTCAGCTAAAGGGCTGATGATAACTATCAAAATGCCTGCCATTTGAAATAAATAAACAAATAATCTTCCACTACACTAGGAAATTTACTGCGCTGTGTAAACAGTTACTCAAGATATGAAATCACCAGCTTTTTATCCTTTTTGATGTACCGAATTCAATAAATGGACTCTTGCACAATCTAACTAATCTACAAAATTTAATTAAGATAACGACGTTATGATAATAAGAATCCAGACAAAAACTACATTATTTTTTAATTTAATATTTTTCCCGGGACTTAGTAAGTTAATACAATCAGCTGATTTTCCTAGTTTTATAAGTGCGTGTGAGATAGAGAGAGTGAACCAGGTAAAGGGAAAAGGTTAAAAAAAGAGGGTGTTGGTGGGAATGGGGATGGATGTTGGAAGTCACCTGAAAAATCTTACTAAAATTTTGAGAGCAAGATTCACGAATTTTTCATAAACAAATTATTTATTTCAAAAGGAGGGCTTTATGATGCTTATCATTTGGCCTTTAGCTGACTTCGGGCTTCACAGAGGGAAGGAGGAAGATCAAAGAGAGAAAAAGTCGAGAGGGGGGGGGGAACAGAAAAGTGATTCAAAGATGTAAGAGACAAACACAAAGGTAGAACAAGGGTGAGGTGAGTACTGTGGAAATAGTCGAGTATGACATACAGTGGGGATGATGGTATTTTGAAGTCAGAAATCTACTCCCAGTTAATAGACTTTTTTGCTGCATGAGAATACGTTGCCCAGGGAGCACCACGTGGAGGTAAG
>UZAE01015051.1:0-10314 GCA_900617975.1 Rodentolepis nana
GGGGGGGGGGGGGGGGGAAGAAGGGAATTGTAAAGAAAGAGGTCCAACAAACTTTCGGGATTTTGGTGATTCCACAGTCACTGTGCATGTCACAGGTCACGAGTTTGTTGTTCATCAGTACGGGAGTGGCAGAAATCGAGGATCTCAAACATGCATGCTCAATGACGCGATAGACTTACCTTCACGTGTTGCACCCTAGGCAACGTATACTCATACGGCAAAAAAGTCTATTAACCGGCAGTTGGCTTCTGACTTCAAACTACCATGACCTCACTAAACTGGCAGTTGACTTCTGACTTCAAATTGCCATCACCCCAAAACCGGCAGTTGACTTCTGACTTCAAACTACCATGACCAGATCTATTAACTGGCAGTTGACTTCTCTATGTCATATTCGAAGTCTATAAACCGGCAGTTGACTTCAAACTATCGGCAAAAAAATTCTATTAACCGGCAGTTGACTTCTGACTTCAACGCAAAAAGGTCTATTAACTGGCAGTTGACTTCTCACTTCACAAAAAAGTCTATTAACCGGCAGTTGACTTCTGACTACTCAAACGGCAAAAAAGTCTATAAACCGGCAGTTGACTTCTGACTGAAAAGGTCTATTAACTGGCAGTTGACTTCTGACTTCAAATAAAAGTCTATCAATCGGCAGTTGACTTCTCACTTCAAACTAAAGTCTATTACCTGGCAGTTGACTTCAAACTACCATGAGTAAGTCTATTAACTGGCAGTTGACTTCTGAGTTCAAACTATCATGACCCCAAGTCTATTAATCGGCAGTTGACTTCTGACTTCAATTACCATGATCTATTAACTGGCAGTTGACTTCTCTATGTCATATTCGAAGTCTATAAACCGGCAGTTGACTTCAAACTATCGGCAAAAAAATTCTATTAACCGGCAGTTGACTTCTGACTTCAACGGCAAAGTCTATTAACTGGTAGTTGACTTCTCCGCATACGGCAAAAAAGTCTATTAACCGGCAGTTGGCTTCTGACTTCAAACTACCATGACCCGACTGTATGTCATATTCGACCCCTTTCACAGTACTCTACTGTATGTCATATTCGACTACTTCCACAGTACTCACCTCATTGTATGTCATATTCGACTACTTTCACAGTACTCACCTCAACCGTATGTCATATTCGACCCCTTTCACAGTACTCATCTTACCCTTCTTCCGCCTGACTCTTTTACATCTGTGAATCACTATTCTGTTTCCCCCCACCTCTCGATCTCTTCTCACTTTGATGTTCCTCCTCCCCTCTGTGAAGCCCGAAGTCAGCTAAAGGGCTAATGATAACTATCAAAATGCCTGCCATTTGAAATAAATAAGTAAATGACGCTCACCTTCTATTTAAGGAAACTGTTGGGATACACTTTTCTCAATGGGCTCGAACCTCGATCACAGAATTGTGTGAAAATTTTACTTTAAAAGAAAGGAAAAAAAATTCTTTCGCGCTTTGGAAACCCACATGCCTATTCTCAAAACCAGGCTTGTAGCTTATATATTCCGCCAATATGAGACAAAATAACCAGTAAGTATTAACACCCGCTAAAAGCAAAGAGAAGAACACATTTTAAAACGCAGTTAGCTGTTAGACAATTTGCAGCGAAATTCACATTTTTCAGCATAATTTCAACTGGTTTAATAACCTGCGAAATAATAAAGTGGTTTTAGTTAGAGCTAATTTATAATTACTTGAACAAAGCAATAATTTTTATTCCAAATTAATTTTTTTCTTACCAAACTGTGAAATAATGCAAAGTTTCAAGGTTTAAAAAATAAGTAACAATTCAAAGAAATATAATTAGTTCTTTGAGGTTATCAAGCAAACCGAGCTACCTAAGGTGGTCAGTTAACCATCTAAACTAACGAAATAGAGCTTTTCGTAAGGTCATGAATCAATACTCCGCAAAATCCTGAAGTTTGAATATTGAACTAATATAAATATATATATATAAATATATATATATATATATATATATATATATATATATACGGAATAAAGAGTTTACTAAGAAATATAGATTCAGGTAGTCGGAGAAGATGCCTTGGGTGCGCTGTTTGGCGTCTTGATTCTTATTTTTTACCCCCACACTGGGATCGCCATCATCATCATCGTCATATCAGATATTTCGCACAATAAAATTTGGAAAATAATTTCCCTAGGCGTTAATAATTCAAATAAGAGTAATAATTCGAGATTTTAATCTTTCTAAATTAAATTTAACTTCAAAATTAAGCCCATTTTATTGTGGAACTTGAAGTGGTTTCTTAATTTTAATTGCCTTCAGTGCTCAATTGAGTTATCGTCCTTGCCTTTCTCTGGCATAAATTAACCTTCTGGTCGTGAGCTTGATTAATAAAACGTCAGAATTTTGCCATAATTGAGTGGAAGATTAATTAATGCCAATTCATTGGAATACGAAAAATTTCATAATTAATTTGTCATCATTGTGAAGAAGGCAATTATTTGAAATTGCAAATAAAAATCATTGAAAGAAATACGATAAGCTTATAATAAATTAATCTAAATATAGGATAGAGATCAAGTATTTAAAGATCCTATTTAAAAATTAATTATGCTTATCTTTGGTGAAAAGTTGAATTAATCTAAACTAAAAGCGATCAATACCCTTTAGGAAATTAAGAATACCCTAATCAGTCTTCCATTCCCAGTCGATGGGTAAATTATCTCCTAAAAAAGGAGGCCGTAAAGTGCGGTTGCAATTTTATAATACTAATGGATTTTGAAAGCATAAACAATGACTCATTTGATCTCATGAACTTATTCTCAATTGGCAGTCCATTTGCTCCTCCTTTGATTTCTGTTTTTATTAGAATATCTAAATTCATCGGTTTTTTTTGGCAATTCCTTGCAAATTAGAAATAATACTAAGAACTACGTGTGCTGAAATAAAGACGGTCATGAGTATTTAACAAACTTAGATTTTCTTCATCTTCTTCTTCTTCTTGAAATCATTAAAGCTTATTTTCTAACACAAATGTAAGTCATTTAGACGAGGGAAGAGATATTTTTAGATCAATAAATTGGATCGGATGATCTCTTGCGACGATTTAAACTGCATTCAACTAATATCAATTCTTGATTTTCGTCAGTTGTTAACTAATACTTAAAATTCCAGGTATAAGTGGTCATTAAAATCTTATCCTTAACAACTGTTGTAAGATAGAAGGCAATCAACTGCATTATAAAGTGCCAAGTGTATAAGAACTAACTAGAAGTGAATGAGTTGGCCCGTAAAATTGTACAATGAATATTAGTGGTCAAAAGGCTATTTCAATTGGCATACTGCCGGTGTTATTGTCAGATTGAAAAAAAGAGGCCTATAACCCCTAAAGTTACCTTTCATCTAAGACCAATTTTTTTAATATAAAACAAAAGACCTGATAGGTATTACTTAAATGGTGTTTAAGTATAATGGTAGCGTTCTCAATTAATACATTAGTCACAATATATCCACATCTTCCAAGTGTCATTACTTTGTAAATCTCATTTGCGGGTTAAATAATTGTCTCTTCATTTTTATGTCTCCTAAATTGACGTGGCTTGATTTGATCACAAATAAAATTACAATTAAATATGTGATTTTGAAGTAAACAGAAAAAATTAAAAAAAGAAGACTTACAAAAGCGGTGTGAAAGAAAATAATTAAAAATGGCAGATCACATGTAAATTTCCATGCATTACAGAGGTAACTTCTGTTGTCTTTGAGTTCTCTGGGAAGTGAACTCATGACTTCTCGTCTTATTAAATTATTTTTTTGCGCCTAAATTAACTCAAATCAACAGCTTAAGTTTTAAAGGTGAAAGCCCGTACTTTTCAAGATAGTGGCTAACCAAAATAAATTTCCCAAATCCCATAAAGGCAATTATTGAAATTTTTTAAAATAATAGGTTTAAGGAGGATTTTGTTGAGGTGCCAATTTATCTAAGTACCCTTTCAATTTGACAAGAAAATTTGTCATTCTTCATGCTCGAAAAAATGCTCCAACTCGAATACCAATCTCCCATCCCCATAAAAGCAAATTAAATCTTGTCAGTCGGTTTTCGATTTTTAAATAGGGAGAAGAAATATCGATCTAATAATCACTTTCGGGTCTAGATCAGTGAGCCTTCCCCAAGCTAAAATGGTTCGCAGAAATAGTGGCAATCATTGTTTAGGATTAGTTCTCACCATGATAATGACAGGGCAACAGCTGAGAAATCGATTAAAATTCACCAGCCTTTTGCCAAAATAGTGTTCCCTTCAAATGAGGGAGCTGACTAAATTAGTTGATAATTACATTAAATTTTAATTTTTTGTCGTTGTGAAAAAGTTCCATTATTACAGACTTCGTGAATACTTAGTATACCTAAAGATGAAATTCAATAGAAGGTTATTTGATTTCTCGTTGACAAGTCTCAAAAGAGCTGCGGGCGTGAGGAAGTTTTCATTGCCAAATACAATTTGCATTCTCAGGCCTTTGTGATATTTTGTCACCACAATTAACCGTGATCTTGGACTTTGCAGGCGCACCCATTCTCCACTACGCCATCGGCGACCACATTTATAATAAATTGAACCAAAAATCTGACTTAATAGCCATGGGTACAATTGATTCATCGTGTAAAATCTAATCGGCAGAGTGAAATATTACCTCCACGAGAACCAATTTACATATAGATAAACAATCTAGATCATAATACAAATAGGAAATATAAGCACGAAAGCATAAGAACAACTTTCATATTCTGAGCTAATTTAGTACTAACGCTTACGTGGGGTGGTGAGGGAGGTGAGTGAATGACAAATTCTCTCAAACAAAATAAATAAATAACATCATCCGTTTTATTCTACTCGTTCGTTTTCTTCTTCTCTTTTTTTGACTTTGGCAAATCCCCTCCTTTTTTGCCAAATCTATTCTTCTCGGTAAGCAAAAGGGGGGGGGGAGGGGCGGAAAGAATTGTGGGGGGAGGAGGGGGGGGNTGGGGGGGGGAGGGGGGGGGGGAGGGCAAAAGGGACTACTTGCGCTGAACACTTGGAATTACGCGAAGTAGCTATATTTAGCAGGCCAACTAGCATTCACAGGCTTTCAGATGAAAGAATATGGCTAGGAGATATGGGTGGAGGAGAGAATTGATTAGCGCCTGCGTGTAGAAGATGACATAAATATCATTAGAGAGGGAGGGAGGGAGGGAGGGAGGGAGAAATTTAAAACGCACAGCGCTGGCTGATACGTGCAGCGTAGGTGTGGTTAGAAGGAATAGCAAAGTTGAAAATGTATGCAATTCTAAATTTATCCAAGTTGAGGAAGTTGGTAACATTCCTCAGGGAAATATTTATAGAGGGTGGGATGCGAAATGGCTAATTTCTAGGAATAGGAATTTATTCCACCTTGCACTCCATTTGTTAAGCCCTGATCTTCAACAATCGTGCCGTCCTCTTAGCTACATTATTGGCCGACCATTCAGCAAACATACTCTGCCTACTCTCTCTCTCTCTCTCTGTGCTCCCAGTGAAGCGAAGGACCTCCGTCTTTCAAATTTCTACTGAATCTCAACGACCATAACCACAGCATTTCTCAGCGAGATGCTTCTATACTAAACTTTTCGCTACAAACCATTATATTATATTAGATCTCGGGGCGGTAAATCCGTAAGTATTATTTTAACTTAAAGACTAGGAAGAAAATTTTATGGAGGACGCACGCAAACGCAACATTATCAACCCGAAGCAGATAATTGTTCCGTAAGAATGATTCAGCAATTCTAATACCACAATTTTTTTGTCAACTGTGGGGCAAAAACAACCAAATTTGATTAAAGCCAAATACAAAATTCATTACAAAAAGAAATGGACATTTGTAGCAATTTAAATTAAGTTGAAAATATTTTTTTTGCCTTAACTCCAATTACATCTAATTGTAGGTCGAAGCATCTTAGCCAGCGTTATACAGTTGCTTCAATCTATCAGACTTAAAGTATGCAGGCAAGATGCTTCACACGCTCTTCAAAGAACTGACCAATCGAGCCTGAAGACAGCAAAAAATAGACCATTAGACAAAGTTTTGAATATCGATCTTCAAAGCCAAAATTAGATAATTTAGTGCATCGCAAAGTTAAAGTACAAAGACACCTTTGATGCTTTAGCCTTCACTTTAAGTGCCACAAAACTTCTTTCAGTAGGGTAATAAATTCCATCAAATCACGCGATTCTAAATTCGAGACGTTAAAACAAGGCTCATTGAATTATGTCCACCAAATTCAAGATTATAATCCAATGAATAGTGAATTCAAAATGAAGTTGGCTCATTCAGTATGCTAACATTTATCTATTAATCTTTACAGACAAGGTTGGGTTAGTAAGTCGCTTTATTGATGGCAAAAAAAGGTGAAATTTTTATGCAAATTTCCCTCGTTCTTACCTCAGATTCAGGTCATCTCTAAGTTGATTTGACGTTTTTAGCGAATCTTTGTCAATATAAATGACCTTGCCAAGTGGTCTAGACTTCTGGCTGTTAGTCATCACGTTGGCACCATTCTCCTTTCGATGACGAAACATAACCGGCGAGGGCGGTTGGCTGCGACTTCTCTCCTTTCGACCCTCCTCCCAACACCAGGCCTGCTGTTCCTCCAACCAATTCTGCTGTTGGCCAATTATTGACCCCGGTCGGCAGATACGGATCCATGCTATTGCCTCGGGCGCAGTAAATTTGTAGTGTTTCATGAGATAACAACCGATCAGAGTTCCTGTACGACCTAGTCCAGCTGTTAGGGCGGGGAGGGAAGGGGGGAGGAATAGAAGAGGTAACGATATGAGTAACTTTACTAATGTAAGTCTATCACAACCATTCAAACAAAAAATAATCGTAGTAAAAGATGAATCTGGCTAAATCTGCTTTCACGACGAAACTGCGAAATACAAGAGCACGAATTCTAAAAGAGTACGTCTCAGGTTTACATTGATTGCATACAATTTAAATGAAAAGCTTGTTTTCTTTGTTTTTTTTAAATAATGGAAAATTATTAAATGAAAATTCCATCTCAATCATACTATCACTGATGAATGCTCTTTTAAAAAGTGTAACTCGACCCCATTCCCTAACTAACTCTTCGAATACAATGTTTAAAATACTTTCAAATCCTCACTTACAGACTTCCAGACAAATCCGCTTCAAGAGCATTACATCAATGTCGCATATTTTATTCTGCTATGTTCTAGAAACAGACCACGAAAATCACTTCAAATGAAAGCAAGTGAGCTTAACGTTAATTAATTTCGTTTACCAAGAAATGAAATTTAGTTGATTATATCATGTAAGGCGCCAAGAAACGAAGCTCTGAATTTCAGTACCTTCTATTGCAGTACTCGTATCGGGTTTAAGATAGGATAGATAGGGACAAAAACTGTTGCGTTCTTCTTTTAATTGCAGGCAATGATAAATAGGTTGATTGATTGGTTGAAATCTAAGCCAACGGACAACGTAGTTAATCCATTGAATTCTACTGAATCCCTCCAGATATTATGGAAGGAAAATAGTAATGATACTTAAAAGTAGATTAAGTAATAATAACAAAATGATCTTGGCAAGCAGGCCTGTTATTTACCACGTGTCTAGGGATAAAAAAATATATTTAAGGAAGTATATTATTATATATGAAAGATGGTTTCTAGGGTATAGTTTCTTTTAGCAGATAAGAGGTCTATTAAGTCGTAGTAAATAAGCGTCTTAGCGTGAAATGTACTAAACCTTGTCACTAAAATAGCCATTATTTATTTAATCAAATTATTGTGATTTCAACACTTTTAAACAAGTAACGTTGAGAATGCATCCAAATATTAGTTATCATGGAATCAGAAGGGCCTTGGAAATAAAATCTATTTCAGGGTGAAAGGGCTTTTGAACAGTTCTATTGGACAGGAATGTCTTTGATTTGATCGAACAGGTTCGATTCCTTTCTCTCATGATAGAAAATGCTAGAACATGAAGTCGAAATTTTCAACTGAATATAAACATCCACACTAGAATAGTCAAAGCAATGCTCTTCTAGAGGAAATTATCATTCTTCAACTTCAGCAGACACAAACAACTTCATTGTAGACTACAATGTTAACTAACACGAAGAATACCATATCTATTGAGCCCGCAAAAGATTATCCTTGAATTGGAATAGGAAACACAAAGAATTCATGTTTCACGAAGAACATGGCGTTTTTTATCTTCATGAGTGAAAACACGACTAAATAGACGCAAGAGAAAATATCCCCAGCAACAATTGTTCATACTTCACTCAACTGGAAGCTTCACCCGTGAAAACTCAATTCGAAAGGGTGCTTAATTAAGGAGGAAGAAAATTGTGCCCTTTGAGAATATATATACTAAAAATACCTAACAGATATTATGAATAAATTTGCATTCGAATGCATTTGGATGAGATCTTGTTTGGTAGAGAAAATTCCCTATAAGGAGTAAATCCAAATTCTGTACAAAATTAGCGTATAGATTCCGTTCGAGTAACCTTGAATAAAAAAGCTACGATCTTTAAAAGAGCATATTTATTTGCAAACCAATAATGAAGAAGTGGAATTTTCGAAATTCGCGTTAATGCAGGAAGAGGGTGGCACGTGTCAATAACCCCCCCCCCCCCCGCCCGCACACACACACACACAACTCCGAGTAGATTGCATGACCTCAAAAGGGACATTTTCACTCTTTTGCATCAGAGGTTCACATACACGTGATGAAGAAGTAGAATGTGTGACGGCGAATTTATATGTGAAGAGAGCTTTAAAGTACATTATTAATTCCTAGGGCACCATAAGTGCATCTTGTATATTATTTCTTAAGCTGCTCCTTCCTGGAATGCCACCGACTTCGAATTTACCTAAAGTCTCCTGACATTCTAACAAGCCTACTGCTTTGAGAGGCATATCTTACGTTTAGGTATTCCTTTCCAGTGCTTTATTCGATTCACATGATGGAATTTCGAAACTATCCAATAGGTGGCAAAGTGGAGTTGATGGTGGCATTGGCCTGATCCAAATCGCATTATTTGCCAGAACTTCATAGAGGCTCTGCCCGTCGTGGGGGCACAGCTATTGTCAACAATAAATACTGTCTTACAACGGTCGAGCAGAATCAACAAGTTCCCTTTTAATAATGTGAAAAAGAAACCATTTTGCCTTTTCGTTCAAATTTCATTGTATTTTTTGATGGTTGAGACTTCCACTGTTACGTGCTTTATTTATTTATTTTATTTGATTTTGAGATCACACACTGCCAAAATTGGTACTCAGCGATGAAGATAATTCCAAGAGTATGTTTGACTGTCTTTCTTGAAACCGTAAATGGTAGCACATGTTTGCGATATGCCATTCTTCACATCCTAGGTAATGTTAAATGCTTCTTTCTAGATTTTGCCAAGGTTCTACTTTGCTGGCGTTAGCGAAATATTTCCATAAGCCAGAACCTTCCCAAATCCAGATGGGAAAACAAAATGCAAGATATCTCAAAGCATTTGCTTCGATGCCTATTGCCCAATCAGAAGGGCATCTAATTGCACCATGGATTTCAGTTTCTCAAATGCTCTTTGATAGTGAGCCGATCAAAATCTGTTAAACTTTTTGAAGAGGAGAAAGATCAATTGTTTGCGAACTTCATTCAAGAACGGTCAAAAATTTACGTGGTTAAAAAATTAATCTCGTTAATGAACGAATAGATTCGCAGGTTAACAATAGTTCGAACTTGTCAAAGTCGAAGTCGAGCAATTTATAGATTTCAAGAACTCACACCCAAAAGTTCCAAGTGGGTTGATGTTTAACAAAGCATTTTACGGAAATACATTGACAACCAGAACAAACTCCGTGATCAAGTTCACCTCCTAGTGAGGAAAAGGTCACCAGAAGTGTTTTTAATGAAATGATTTATCTGTTTTAGAACTAGACACCTCAAGGGCAGAGGTAATACCCAAATGTAGTTCGACTTTCTTACACTTAGCCTTCAATTTTGCGCACTATCGCCTGCCAGAACTTCTGCCTTTCTAGCTTGAATTCACTGCACAGAGAGAATTGAAAATATAATTGAGCATAACCAATTTCACCCGCATTCTGTGGAAACATACTGAAGTTCATTGATCCGTAAAACAAAGTTATCAGAACACACTTGTGCGGTAGAGTTTTGGATTGCTCAATGATTCAGATTTAGATGCTTCATTGACTGTACATTTAGTCGCACAAAAATTTTTCCGCATCAGTATTTAAAAAGGGGTGTGCGATAGACTTACCTCCACGTGGTGCA
>UZAE01015052.1:0-10311 GCA_900617975.1 Rodentolepis nana
GATTATCAATCTACAATAATGTTGCTATGTCCGGAACTACAGAAAATTTAAAGAAATATTTTTTTACAAAATGGCGACTGTCTTTCAAAATAAATCATTTTAGAACCACTTTTTTGAACATTCTTCGATCTTTTAAAATAGTAAAAATAAAAATTTTAAGATAGCCGCAGTTCCGGACATAGACAAGTCCTTAAAAAAGACTCTCTTAAAAGTTCAAGTAAATCGTTTCTACAGAATATGAGAAATCGTGGGTATCAGATTCAAAAAAAACAGTTTNACTTAAGACGCCCTAATTCATTAGTATTGTAGATTGATATTGAGCTCTTTGATTGAAAAGTATTTCGGCAGCGTCAAAAATGTAATTCCATCGTTTTGATAAATGCTCAGAGAAACTATTGAACCTATTAACTCAAAATCATTATCAGCCTTACATTGCACGTTTCCAACCGCATGAGATGGCATGCTGTAATTATGCTAGTGTAGAAATATCTACAAGTGAAAAGTATAAGGCATAAAGAGTACCTTCAAAAAGAGTATATTTGACAACTATGTAAACCAATTCACGAAGGTAATACTTCAAATAAATGTTTGGATTTATATTTTCAAAGTAAGGGGATATTCTGGTCTAGAGACATGAATTTCAGGTCATTTTTGAAGTGCAGTAATAAAATCGATCTTTTATTTAGAAATAATTTTTAAAAATTTTTTATTCACCTTAGACGCATACAAAAAAATAAAAAATGAAGAAATGGGGCGTCTCAAAATATGGCGCATGACCGTACCCACAATTTTAACTTTCCAAGCAATCTGAAATCAAAAAATAAAAAAGATTATCAATCTACAATAATGTTGCTATGTCCGGAACTACAGAAAATTTAAAGAAATATTTTTTTACAAAATGGCGACTGTCTTTCAAAATAAATCATTTTAGAACCACTTTTTTGAACATTCTTCGATCTTTTAAAATAGTAAAAATAAAAATTTTAAGATAGCCGCAGTTCCGGACATAGACAAGTCCTTAAAAAAGACTCTCTTAAAAGTTCAAGTAAATCGTTTCTACAGAATATGAGAAATCGTGGGTATCAGATTCAAAAAAAACAGTTTTGAGAAAAACGCGTTTTAATTTTCAAGTTAATTTTTTGCAGTCTTAGTCATAAAATTATATTTTTATCTTAAATTATTCAATCTGCATTCCTGCGGCATACATCGGGCCTTCCTCAACTTCGAAAAAATATTGTCGGCGTCTTTGTTTTCTATCCGAGCAATTCTGGCCTCCGTTGATGCACTGGATGTTCGTTTCTTGGAGCGGTCGATCCGAGCTTTGTCTGGTCTGATAGCAAATGCATGCGCTTCTAAACCAATTTTCACTAGGATAATCGTCCACATCTTCAATATTGGTATAAAGCCTTCATTAAAAATACACACAGCAATAAATATTGCAATTTCAATGATCCGAGACCCGGAATGAATGTGCTTTGGAGCGAAAGTCCATATCAGCGAGTTTCGAGATTCATTATTATTTTGAGTTTCCTAACCCAAATATCGAATCAATAACTCTACTGATGATAAACTTCGAAGGATTTGTCAACTGCATTGAAATGCAATTTTGAACCCGAGTCCGCGTTGGGCCTTTCTTGAAAATATAATCTCGTTGTTGTATAGTGTACAGGAAATAAACGAAGAAATCGCTGAAAAGTCCGTGAAAAACTTTAAAACACAGTAGCCGTAATCATTATCTATATTTACTTCTTCACCATTTTATTTCCTCTATTTTGCTTGTAATGCAATCGTAAAACTGGTATTTTCCTGTTCCGTAAATCAATTTCCGTGAAATGTATATATATATATATATACATATATATATATATATATATATATATATATAACGGAACAAAAGGGTTTACTAAGAAATATAGTTTTGGGTAGTCGGAGAACCCATTATGTCTTTTGTTCGATTAATTGCAGCCCAATCAATTTGGATCCCTGCTCAGAAGAATACTTATATCACCAAAAATAATTTGAATTCATGAAAATCCTCTCATAGACATATTCTTAATCGACACCTTAATTGGCCTAAAAAAAAAGTGATAAAATAGTTTCAGAGGGTGATTTCCCCTCCCTTAGGAGGAAAGGCTAATTTCCACTCTTTTCAAAATTCTGACACAGCATGATAAACGATCGAAGCCATGCCACGTGGAAGTTGTTTTGAAAATATCTGAAATATCACTTTTGACATGTAGGCGACCGTCTTCGTTAAAATTATACATGTATATATTTCGATTTTACGATTTGTTTTAGGTTGCGTCATCGTATTGCTTAATTTGAGTTACACCTTAATTAATTTATCTCGATGTCAAAATCCTCTACATGAGGAAAATTGGCATATGAGGCCATACCTCTTAAGGGAGTTTTAATTGTAAAAATGCTGTATGGGACACGGTCAGCAAGCAATTTTTTCGTAACTTCAACCTTTTAATGTTTATTACTTGTTCATGTCTTAGATGGCTTCAGCAATGTTTAAATATTTTACTCACAAAATTATTCGGCCTCACGGTACACGCACCATTACCTTCTATCGCACATAGACATTTTTACTTTAACAGTGTGATAACTGAGTGCATCAGTTAATGCAATTTGACTCTCATGATAAAATGTGCTCTTGAGTTTTCTAATTAGGATCAGAATAGGATTTCACTTGTTTATCTTATAAAATCGATTTAATATATTAAAAATAAGCTCAAAATTATTGTATGTATTTTATATATCCCTATTTTAATTTAATGTGTTGAGCACATTTCAAGATTTGCTGTAAAATTTGAAGATTCATTGAGAGTTTACAGAAGTGACTAAGTGAAACCAAAATCATTTTCTATTAATTGTCATAAAAAGTCCATGCAATTGTTTCAACAATTGCGCAACAAGATTTCTTCCTCAAAACTGTAGTTGATAAATAAGAATCGGCGTTCTGTTAATCAGAGGTGTTCAATATTTATTGCATAGATGTTGGCTGTATCAGACTGTTGCAAAATTAAAGTTATTTAGTTTTATTAATAAGTTGCCTTCGTTAAATTATTGAATATCATGGTGTTTGTGTGGTTAAGAAAAATAAATATCAATTTACCCAAGAAAACAAATAAATAACGTACCAAAAATTAATAACCTAATTATAGAGTTTTACATCTATGCAAAAGCCAGTTGAGGAGAAACAGTTGGTTAATACTTGAATGGAGCAAGAAGAAATATTAAAACAATTCAAGTGGCAAATTTGGTGGCACATTTTATTTGGACATACCGTGTGAATACCTGAATTTGATCAACTTGAAATGTTTAAATTTATAAGTATTGACTATGCTGCTTTATATAAAACATAATTCAAATAAAATTCTATAAATATTTTTAACCTGAATGATCAACATTTCTATTTAAGCGAATACAAATATTATATCTATTACATGGTCTTGCGCTTGTTGGTGAAAAGGTGAACATAAAAGAGCACATGATTCACAGTAAATGGAAATAAACCGATTGCAGACGGGTTTCCAACCCAAGTTACCTCAGTCTCCATACTAGTAACTATTTTCTGAAGGTGAGCTTTGAGTCGTATTCATTCACTGAAAAAGAGATCTCTTATAATTGCTTGCATATCACATAAATCTTATGAATTGAGGTTCAAAACAAAGTATTAAAACGCGATCGATGGTGTGAAGGTGAACATAAAAGTGCACATGATTCACAGTAAATGAAAAATAAACCAATTGGCTGACGGGTTTCCAACCCAATTCGCCTCAGTCTTCATACAAGAAACAATTAACTGAGGAAGAGATCTCTTCCTAACATAAAACATATAAATCTTATGAATAGAGGTTCAAAACAAAGTGGTACAACGCCAACAAATAAATTCATTTACAATTATTACTTCGTAGAATTTGTGATCATTAAACCATTATGTTAATTTTCATTGCTTTAGAGATTACGTCAAGTAAATAGGAAGGAAATATGGTGCAATTATTTAAGCATTCGCACGACTAATGTTGCTCAATGCTTTCGTCTATTCTCTGGGATAAATAAGTGTCCCACTTGAAGAAAGAGCTTCAAATAGGATGATGCAGATTGCTATGCTAATGTAACAACACCATCAGATAAATCAAGCCAATTAAAGTTGATGCTTTCAATTTTTGACACGCAACTATTCCCTTATCAATCTGTTTCTCCTTTTTTTGTGCTTTCAGTATCTCGACAGTAAAGTAGATGACCTTGACATTGACATATATTTTAAAAAAGTTTAGCTGATGGATAAGGAGAAAATTTATTTAAAAACTCTGTAGTAAGTGTATCGGTATTGATTTGATTTACGATCCATATAGATTGTCAATCTCTTCAAGTATGCATGGCATTGAATTTTCTTTAGAAATTGACGAGAATCAGCAAAAATTTTGCAATCCCTCAATGCAGCCAAATGTTCAAAGAACATTACGTCTTATTCATTTCATTCACCTAAACAAACGGCTCCCAATTCATTTACGATAACTCTCCAGCACACATTCTACTTTATTTTATTTGTAGTAATTCTCTGAATGTAATATAGATTAATGATCAATTCATGTTTATTCAATTCAATTATAGTATTTAAGGGGATCGAAAAATCGATTGGTCAGAGAATAGGTTATCAGAGATATAATTGCGTACACCATGCGTCGAGTTAATGTCATTATTTGAAAATCCAGTGAGTGATTCCAACAGCACCTAAAAGAAGTTTTACTTCATCAGGAAATGATTAATGGAGAAAATCAAAAACAAAAGAAATTGTTTTAGAAAATGCGAAACTTGCTTGAGACGATGGACCCAACTACGCAACCTATTTCACAGTGTAAACAAATTTTTAAGCCAATTCTTTCTAACAGCAAGTTCTAACAGTTAGCTAAAAAATTTACTTAATTAAGGAAGGATAATATTCCGCTAATAGTTCTCTTTCTATCAATTACTTTAAAATGAAAGGGGTCTTATGTCATTTTGAACTCATGTGATTCAAACACCGGTTTAAATAATGCTTTGTAGTTTAATCATTTTTCTCATCGCACTTACCAACGCTCGTTATAGTTATCGGTTGACATTCTAAAAGGAAATGTTTTCTTATTTTTTTATCATTATATGCAAATTAAGCATTGTAAATATGTAAAACAAAGCAAGTAAACGGTGATTGAGAATTTCATAACCCCCCCCCCCTCTCTTTGTCGTATGAAATGAATCAAATGTTTTCCACGAAGTCTAAAATTTATTGAATTTAATATGCGAATCCCTAAATCATGAAAAATAATTTATTAAATAATTAAATGCATTTTGAGGAAATTTAATGAATGGATTGAACTATTTTTAAGATAAATGAAATTAAGAACATTCAGGGAAATACTCTCGAGAGGAAGTGAAAAAGCGTTTGAATATTAGACACATACTAAAACGCGTTGAAACCTACGATTTCTTAGAAATACTTACCAGAAATCGTTGTTGTTACTTGTTGTTGCCCTGAAAAATTGCAATTTTGAATCTCATAAACAATCTGCAATGTTGGGCGGCCCTTCATCTATTTATAACTTTATTGCAAATTGCCCTACCCTTGCCTTATGCTATAATTCTAATGCTCGCTGCGACTGTACTCACTCCAGGCAATGATAATTTTATTTAACACTCGAGCGAATTTGAAAATGCTTTAATGTTTGGACACATATTTATGCGCGATGAAACTTACGATTTCCAAAAAAAATACTTACCAGGATTCGTTGTCGTTTCTTGCCGATACTCTGAAAAATTTGCTTATATGAAAACTTTGTTAAAATCATAGGCCAATTCAAATTATTTGCATGAAACGTTCAAACTTTACTTAACTTTCAAAACCCTCAATATAGTTAATGACGAAATGGTACTTACTTTGACATTCGATAACATCTGGTGAAATGCCTAAAAAAGACGATTTTTGGAAGTGAACATACATATATATATATATATATATATATAAAATTATCATACCCCCATTATCCCAGTAAACAGAGATCCCAACGGCTGTATTTGAGGCAATGAATTCGAAATTATTGTGCTTTTCATTATTAACTCGATGATACTCCAATTCGCAATTAAGCTGGGACTTTTCGACATTAATCACAAGATTGCCTTTAGAAACAGAGTTACAATTATTGTGGGTGTTTACCAGAAACACAGAAATTCAAGTGACACTTACCACATTTTGAATTTGACGATTTCTTATCAACATTAAGTCCATTCCACATACAAAAATAATCATTGTCTTTTCTCAAGTAACTCTTAAAGACAAAAAAGTACAATATATACGTTGGTAACTTTACATTAAAAATGCCAACTCTTGAAAGATTGTGCACATAAAAATCATTGAAAAAATATACTTTTAATATTGTAGGAATCAAATGCATTGAAATACATTTTAAAATCAAATGGTGAACGCATGATATGAAGATAAACGCACACGTTTACTGTAACCTGTTCCTTTTATGGAGAAATTAATTTGGACAGAATGTTTTCCTTCTTGAAATTTGATAAAAGGAAACGATACTTCAGGTTGTACTTCTCCTAAAAGCTCAATAACCTGTTTCAACATATGGAAATACGCATTTTGGGACAAATTGAACAACGCACGTGTAGCCAGAGCCATAGTAACGCAGTTCTTTGTATTCGTCGACATTATTTATAGTAATATTGAAATAATCAAGGGATAAAAATGTAAAGTAAAATATAACACGAGCCCATTACCATTTAGTTTAAAGCATGGTTCACCAATCATTTCTCCAAGAAAAATACAACTATTGGCTCGTATTTCCACTGAGCCGAACCCCTTCACTCCCCTTATGGAGATTCTCAGCAAATACAAACATAAATATTTTATTTCATTGACATTCTGCTTACGCTTGGATGTGTCGCAACAAATATAATAGGGTCTGACTTCCCTTGTGAAGCTGACACGATTCTTGAACATGGGGGATCTGGCAAAGTTGACTCAACTTTTCCAGGAGTAATCTTTATTTGCAGCAAAAATAATACAAATAGAAAGATTATCATTATGCTAAAGTGTTTGTCCCTTTTAAGAGAAATAAATGTATATCTGTGAAAATCTAATTAATTTGGATCTATTAAAGAACTTTTCACAAGCCTATTAGAATATTTCAAGAGAACATTTGATAGAATGTAATCGACCTTGAGAAACAAATGAAAAGGAAATAAAATAATAATAAATTAACAGATCTTTTTGCAACTCTGAGAGTAAATTTTAATAAAAATTAAAAGCTTTAAAACCACATGCTTATTATATTGAGTGAACCGGTTGGTTTATTAAAAGACTGTTACAATAGAACGCTGATATTCATTTAATTAGGGTTAAAGGATATAATTAGATCCAATATGATAACAAAATCTGTTGGCTACAATATATATACATATAAAGTTAAGTCAAAGGTATTCTATTTGATCACCTAAGATCTATAAAATGTTTATGAAGATTTAAGACGCTGCCTCATTTCTATCCTGTCCACTTATCATGTTTTATTTTAACTAATCGATAATTGCATTACTTTGAACGATTGGTTAAACATAATCTACTTTCCTTTACGAAATTTTGCAATTCGTTACTTAAAATTACATTCCGCCATATTAATTTATTTCTGGCTTGACTAAAATGAAGAGGGTTCTTTGTGCATTTGATTTTTATATGATCTAAATATTACAGAGTTAGTGTCACGGCAAGTGATTCAAAGTGGTTCCATCGATTGAATCTCCAAGTTATTTGGTCATAAGTCGTAAGGGCTTTTATAGAGAGAATTGAAAATTAACGGGTCCTAAGGCTCCTGATGCACCCGATTCTATTAAAAAATGTTTTCGTATCAGTACAGCGACCGTTTATTGACGACCACACTCACAGGTCATTTTAGGAGATTGATTGATTGTAGCAGTCATTAGCTGATGGGCACTTATTTTTTACTTCTAAATGAATAGGAGTTCCCACTTCACTTTCTAATCGTAACAGATATCACAAAAAGACTTTACATACGTAAGAGTGGAATTATAGTTTTAATTTTCAATTATTTTTGTATAATTTAATCACAATTTTGAAAGATATTTTTAACCTTATGTAGTCATTATTTTAACCTCAGTTCTTTTGCAAGAAGAAAGATGAAGTAAAAACTGTTTATCAGTGGAGAGAAAATGAATCAGGGAAGATCATTTATCTTCAGGAGTCAAAGTTCTTCCATTTTGTCTAATTCAAATATCAACATCTAAGAATACTTTTGTCATGAGGAGGTCTGAATTAGCAATAAATATGGATTGATTGGTAAACTGTATTTTCATTGAGTTTCCTTGTCATAAAACTTACTTCGTTGTCATGGTTGAATAACAACTCATATATTCTTATTTCGTCAGTTACAATAAGGATAAATCATGATCAGATTTGAATATTACTTAATTTTACTTAACATTGAGTGATGTCTGATGATTGCGGTTTATCAAAAACTTGCTCGCAAAATTCAATTTTCAGATGAGGGAAATAAAAAGCAATACTGGTATGAACTCGCTGTAAATTATGCACTGCAGTAGATAAGCGTGGTGCATGTATCATCATCGATCTCAATGTCTGGCTACATAGTGAATAAGTGGGGCTGTCTTCCATCTGCACAAAAATTAATGTCATTTGTTTAAACGAGCCTTGAATTTCTGCGAGTATGCCTATTAAGCTACAATTCGATCTTTTCAAAGAGTGTTATCTCTGGGACTTTTGAACATTAATAAGCTTATGTCTAGATGTTTGAGGGAAGCGAGTGGACTTTCATTGGTATTTATTCTACTAATCTTTTCATCAAGAGTTGTCAAAGGAGAAAGTACCAGGGGTGTGGAGTGCCTTCAATCAAAACCATATCAAAATCAAGATAAACATTAATTTATCTTACAGTATTGACACAGATAAATTTTGATTTAGAAATTTTGATACCATTTTAATTGACTCCTTCGAAAAAATTGATTTCTGCATTGCAATGTATATGAAATTTATTTATTTCAAATGGCAGGCTTTATGATATTTATCATGGTGTGCGCGATAGACTTACCTCCACGTGGTGCACCCTGGACAACGTATTTTCTTACGGCATTCGTTTATGACTTCAATTTATTATGATAAGCTTTAAAAAAGGTTATAAGAAAAATCGCCCTCGTCAGGGCGAATCACAACGTTTTCAGATCCTCCAGTGGAATGCTGGAGGGATGTCACCGGACAAGAAGATCCAAGTCCAGAAAATCCTACAAACCTATGATGTAGATATTTTCACAATTATGGAAGCAAACATTTCGGATGACAAACTGAAGTACTACCGATTCCCAGGTTACACCCTGTACCTTTACTCGAATACCAGCAAGTTGCAAGTGGAATTCTAACTGGAGTAAAAGAAGTCCTCACCTCACACTACGATCTAATCAGGAGTATGGGCTCGACAAAAGACATATTTGAAATAATCAGATTAAATGCTTGGAAATGTCAAAACCACTTCATGATATATGCAGTCTATAATCCACCCCAGAATTATCCAAACTTTGAATTTCTGGACATCTCACACAAAAACTATAGTAGAAGGAAACTTCAACGGCCATTCCACAAGATGGTGATACAAGGATACAAACATAGCTGGAAAGGAAATTGAAGACATGCTAAACAGCAACCCTCTGGAACTTATTTACAGCTATGAGGATACTCCTGGCTAATCTTGGCTTCAAGCGACATCAGCGAGCATACACGCCGCAAAATAAGACTGGTTCTGGTCACAAACATGATCCTGGTTCTGGTCACAAACCAGTCATTGCTAGGTACCATCGGCAGCAAAAGCATGTCAAGGAAGTGCCAACAACTTTAGCAAAAGCATGACAAGGAAAGTGCCAACTAAGCTATCATTGGCAAAAGCATGACAAGGAAAGTGCCAACTAAGCTATCATGGAACTTCTAGAATGCTGACTGGTTTAGATTCACTAACCTATCATAAAGACTTCCATTTGAAATAAATATTAATGATTTTTATCATTAGCCCTTAATCTTTGACTTAGGCTTCCCCCAAAGATGGGGGGTACATTTGTCGCAGTTAATTAATAGCTATTTATTAGCTGTCTTCTTGCTTCCCAGTATCTTTGGCTAGCCGTCCTTGTCTTTAGGGCTGGACACCGAATCTGGTGGGTCTTCTTTATTTCCTCTTGTAGGTTAAATAGAGGGCATAGGGGTTGAGTGTATACTCTCAATCTTTGAAGGTGTTTTGCCAA
>UZAE01015053.1:0-10303 GCA_900617975.1 Rodentolepis nana
CAACACCCCGCCGCCGCCGCCACCACCACCACCACTCTCTCTCTCCTTCTTATCCAAGTATGACCTATAAAATGAACAGGAAAGTCGGCTTTTCATTCAAGAAGTAAATTGGATACTTGAAGAATTCTTTATTTCTTATTTAACCAGCACAAAAATCGCCCATATTTCTCCTTTGATACTTCTGCTCTCTCTATCTCCCTCCCTCCCTCTCACTAGCACTCGCCATATGTTAGTTTTTTTCCAATCAGATGGGGGAAGAAACTGCGAAATTGGCTGAAAAATAATCTATGCTAATCAGTAGACTGTTACAAGGTCACATTTAATTCAATACAATATTTTTCTCAATTATTCAATATATATATATATATATATATATAGAGAGAGAGAGTGTGTGCTAAATAAGTTAATTAAGTATTATTGATATACTTATATCAAATGGCAGGCTTTATGATACTTATCATTAGCCATTTAGTTGACTTTGAGTTTCGCATAGGGGAGGAACTGACAAAGTCCCTAAAAGTGGAGGCAGGGTGCAGAAGAATGATTCACAGATGTAGAAGAGGCAGACAGACAGATAGAAACAAAGGTAGGAAAAAAAGGTAAGGTAAAGCGAGTGATATGGAGGTGGTGGAATATGACATACATTCGGGTCATAGTAGCTTGAAGTGAGAGTCAACTATCGATTTATAGACTTATTTGCCGTATGAGTATTCGTTGCCCAGGGTGCACCAAGTGGAGGTAAATCTACTGCTCACCCCGAACATTTATTGAATCATTCATTCATTCGTGGCTAATTCTAGACTTTTACAATTCACATACTCTGCTCAGAATTGTCTAACAGCTGATTACCAACCATTTACTTACTTGCTATGTCCACTTCATGTCGACTGGTTCTTTGATTGTGATGGTTGGTCTTACCATTCAATGTGTCACTTTCTAAGAAGTGTGAAGAAGGTGAATAGATCTTCCATGAGGTTAAACAAATTTATATAATCTTAACATACTCTTGTTACCTGAGTTTCAGCCAATAGTAATTCTGAGGAAAAGGCAAATTCCATATTACTGACAATTCATGGTTTTTCCAGTGTCGTTTCCACTTGGCAGATTTCTACACTTATATGATCCAACAAATCGTTTCACAGGTCTTGCATTGGCAATATCAGAGACAGACATGGCCATAGTTACTTCTCAATGATAATTTCTATGAGAAATCCTTCTCTTCATCCAAACTGAAAGCCAATGTAAAATTACACATCAGAAATGGGGACTACGAGGTATTTCAAGCGCGTAGTTAATTCAAATAATAGATTTCGATTATATCTTTTTTTCCAAACCAAAGACCATGCATTTGTATTCCCACTCCTCCCCCACCCCCACCACCTCCCCAATTAGAAAAAAGTAAAGCATAATTTTGGCTAAAATTGCCTTTAATTTATAACTTTGATTACCCTTTTTTGTAGTTCCGAAGCCTTTCCGCGTTTTTTAAACGCGCTTTGCTAATAATTTAAACAATTTTGTGCTATTCATTTCACAATTATTAAAAGGTGAACTTAGTAAGCAAATTTAACGCTTACTTACGAAATGAAAACACACATTTTCAATCGAAATGTTATTATAAAATGTTAGAATGATTGCGTAATTAAGCCTCTTCAACTACGCTCTAGTTGATAAAGCTTAAAGAAGTCTCTCCAATTGTTTTGTAAATGAAATTTTTCCTATTTTGATAAAAATATGCTAATGCACTTGATTAAGTGCGTTTTATAAGTATATATATGTATATATTTAACATATTAACTAATTTTGACCCTAACTAAGTCTGTTCCCACCTTTAATCTAAGGCTGAAATTTAGCTAAGACAAAGCAAGCGTTTTAATGCAGGCAAGGGTAATGAAAGAAACTATTGTTCTTAAAGATACTCTTCAACGAAAGTACGGCGAACTCTCGGGGGAGATTGTGATTGTTGAGATAACCCTAAAGGAAATTCAGGAGATATTGGCTGCTAACAGGCAAAATTCTTCAGTCTCACAAACACCCCGCAGTCCCTCTATCGTTCCTGTGAGCGCCTTTCAAAAACCCTGCATTCCAGAAAATCAAGGTGGTGTTAAGAGTCTTGGGATATCTCTCTGTGGAAATAAGGATCTCAATCAAATGGCTGTTCTAGTCTGTGGCCTACGACCTGGAAGTATAGCTGAAGTGGATGGAAGAATTGCCGTTGGTGATCAATTACTCGAGGTAGGTCATTAGGGCTCACACTAGTGGCAAAAATAACTTTTGTCCAATTTTAATCAACAGTAATGGCAATCAATAGTCTCGATAATGAAATTGATGCAATTTCTTTCCTATTTTAGCTCAATGAGCATATTCTTTATGGACGAAGCCATCTTAACGCCGGTCCCATGATTCGATCGTGTCTTTTGAGTATCCTCCATCGAAATTCGGGCAGAAAAGCAAAATCCCATTCCTCCCTATGTTTTGTGATTTGCCGGAATCCCGAAAATATGGCAAATATGGCTGTTGCTCCTCTCTCATACGCCACTGTAAGTCAATTCTTTTGTTGGATTGGTTGATTGGAATAGCAGATGTTCAGCGTCTTATAAATCGTTTGCAGTCGAGATATAATTCAGCAAGATTAAAAGCTTATTCCTCGTGTGTGCGCGTGTGTTGAAAATAATTACTAGATTAAATATATACTCTGCGTTGGCTGATGGCTGACGTCAATTTCAATTGACCTAAACTATTCATAGATTCTATTTTTACATAAAAAATATGTATTCACATATTTTTCTACAGAAAAAATAGTTTTTCTTTTGAGAGAACTGTTTGAATTGAATTCTTTGATCATTCAGCTTTTGAAATAGTATGCTTATCAACCATCTTAACCATGCTCATTTTTGATAGGCAGGTAAGTGTTACAGTTTTATAAAGGGGGATGAATCAGACTTGGTTAGAAATTCATTCCCACTATTTAAATTTCACAAATTCATCTTTCTTAATTAATTCTGAGAAATAATGATCAACTTCTCAACCCCCCCCCCTCTCCTTCTTCAACAACCTTCAAATACTATTGGAGATCACTTCGTTCTGACAATAAATACAGTCCTTCTTATTCATTTCCTTGTCCAATGATAAAAAACTACACTTCACGTGACCTTGGCATCGCTTTATTCACTGAGTACGGTTCACCCAGGGTAAAAACGATAATCACAATAATGATTGCAGTAAATAAAATTCAAATATATATTTCTCCTGACAATTTCCTAGTGATTTGTCATCGTCGTCACAGATACATCAAATAGTACTATGCTACTTTTGGAGATATGTTGTTTCCCGAAGGTTTGTGTTAACACAATTTGAGGAATGATTGTTTTTTTGCACTCTTTGGGAGCTTATTTTAGGTTACCTTGGCCAATAATTTTTGCATATATTTTATCCTTTCTCCTTTCCACTTAATTACTTTAATTACCGCAAATTTTGAATGCACGATAATTAGTTGCGTTGAAAGATGCAACTTTCCTCAACTTCCAAATAGGCATTAATAGTGTTTTGAGGGCAAAGTTAGAACGATGGTATTGATTTTAATTTCTTCAGCGTTTTAATTTCTTATATGGTACAGAGGCTGTTTAATTACAAGTTTGTTCAATTATCTTTTCCCTTATTTTGCATTTCAGCAATGAAAAAAGTTATTTCTTAATTACTGCAAATGTTTGTTCTCAGAGGTACTGTCTACGCTGGTTTAAGAGGAGAAATAGCCCTTACCTTATTTTAAACACCAAAATATCTTTTACTGCTACACGAGACGATATTTTTAAACTTTTGAAAACAAACTAATTTGATCGAGTTTATTTCCTTCATTTTGTAGAATTCTCAAAAGGTCAGTCGACGAAATAGTGCCGAAACTGGATCTGGGGTGGAATCTTCCTCATCCAAAAGTGCCACTGAATTGCGTGGAAGTCTCATTGGCCGGTCAACTTTCGAAGAAGTTCATGCTACTCGACTACTTCGAGTGAGTTGAGTTGAGTTGTTATTGGCGCTATTGTTTAGCAATAGGGCTTAACATCACCAGAGTTAGTATTTTTTTTTTAAAATAAGGAATAAATTGTATACCTCAGAGGCTTGAAATGAAAGAAATCTCGAGAACGATTTTATTCATTTTCTTAACATGCCATAATAATTTCATTAGATAACTAGTCAATTCAATATTCGAATTAAATAATGCTTCCAAATTAGAATTCAATATTTTGTATTGATCAGTAATTGACAAAAAATAATTTCGATTTCCTGAAAAATAAATTAGCCATAAATAAAGCAATTTACTCTCAATATTCTGCCGGCCATGAGAGGAACTTAATTGAATTAACTGTTAATTTATTTGACTGTTAATCAAATAATATGCACGTGTTTTTTTGCCTTTGTCGCTTTTGCTAATAGAGTATTTTGAAAAAAGCTTGCTATGTCTACAGTCGTATGCATGTGCGTTGACACTGTGGAACACTTCATTCGATCAATCGATGGTATTTGTCCTCTCGATGGCCATTTTTCCCTTCAGTCTCAACGTGACATTTTTTGTTCATATAAAATTTATTTCAAATGGCAGACGTTTTGATAGTTATCATTAGCTCTTTAGCTGACCTCGGGTTTCAGAGGGGGGGGGACAAAATAGTAAGAAAATGTCGAGAGGGGGAACAGAGGAGTGACTCACAGATGTAAGAGAGACAGACAGACAGACACAAAGGCTGAGAAAAGGTAAGATGAGTGCTGTGGAAGAGGTCGAATATGACCATACAGTGGAGTGATGGTAGTTTGAAGTGAGAGTCAGCTATCGGTTTATAGACTTTTTTGCTGTATGAGTATACGTTGTCCAGGGTGCACCACGTGGAGGTAAGTCTATCTCAAACCCTTGTGCATAAAAAATAAAATCAGTGGGACAAATCTGGATGAAGCTATTTCCACGCAGAGAGTATTGTAACATCAAAGTACGGCATAACCAATCCATAAAATTTGTCTTTTTTCACCTCTTTTTCCCAGGGGCGCAATGGATTCGGCTTCGCGATAATGGACAAAAGCTTTACCAACGAACCAGGAATTTACATCAAACAGCTAGTGGAAAACAGTCCAGCTGCGTTGGTGAGTTCTCAGTCTAATTAGGTGGCTGAAATTTTCATAACTGCCTCAAAATCTACACTCCTCAATATTTTATTTTTTTGTTTCATTTGCAAATTACCTGCAAACTTGCTTAGAGATGCAATTCTTTCCACGAATTTACTAATAAAATAGCATTTACCCTTCTATAAATTTTGTCTTTATTATTATGTGCTTAGTGGTTAGTTATTGTTCTGTGTGTTTGAAAAAAAATAATAGATAGAAGTGGAGTGCTGGAAAGCGAGATGTCTCTTCGTCACCAAGTGTTTGTTGCGCAGCCGGTTGTTAGCGCTTTGTGCTAATAAATTCCCGCCTGTTTATAGGCCAATGTCCCCCCTCCAGATTCCCTCCAGATTTTCTATAGCCTTCGTTCTACCAAATAGCCATCAAAATGATTCAAATGAAAATCACATTCCTTCTATCTGCCTCTCAACGCTGGTTGCATGCGTGCGTTAGTCTGTCAAGCAATTCGCATGAAATACCGTTGTGAAGGAGTGGTTTGGAAGGTGGGTGAGATGATTTTTACCCATGAAAGTCGAGATTTTTTCGACTTGGCAGCGAGAGGATGTCATGGATCATAATTTGACGTTTATTTTGAGGAAGGCATTCTATTCACGTGATGTTCTAATTACTCTCGTCTTTTATTAGGCTCCAATCAACGGGCAATTTCTGAAGGTCTCTTTTTTGCTAGTTAGGCTTAAAACCCTGATCATAGAGCTATTTTAGACGATAGTTCGCCCATCATTCTAGCTATTGTTAGTTTTAATCATTTTCATTGTGGCATATTTTCGATTTCGATCAAATTTCTTTCTCCTAGAAGACAATGAGAACAATAACTGCCTGTGCTCTATTTTGGTAGCTCTATTTTGAAAACGTTTCCCCCAACCAAGGAACATTTTTTCCCATTTTTGACAGAATTGATTTAATTATTAATTTTATTGCTTGAAGTCACGGACAACATTAAAGACACTTGAATAATTGAATAGGTAGGGCAACTAGACCCCAAACTGCGTTTTGCTACTATGCGAAAGGGCTATAGACGAATGAAATAGAGCCGTCAAGGGTACAGAATTATGGATTATTGATATCACTGTATGAATCAATATGCAGTGCGTGACTCATTAATGCAGTTATAGGGCTAAAGCCTTCAGTGTTCACATGGAGATGCGTTGTCAATCCTGTACTTAACAAGAGAGCAGGCACTTCGGGCCACACTGTTTAGAAATACGTATTCTTTCATTTCTGTTGTTGGCGGGAATTTACCAGGGAGCGTTGGCTATCCATACCATTATCGTGCACCTTAATCCTTACCCACCCACCCCCCCCCATATCTTGTAAGGCAGACTTCGAAATATTGATTATTACGCCTATTGGGGGATAATTATCGACTTTCATTGCCCTTTCAACGAGAGCAGAAAGTGTGGAATCCTACTTGGCGATAAAATCTCAACTTTCTATCCTTTGCATTGATAAATAGTTAAAGCTCATGGGCATCCATTTACAAATTTGAAAGTCTTACTAAGTCAGTGAATCTACATCTAAGAGGTGTAACGTAAAAGATTTCGGTCGATGAGATCAAACTAAGTGCTGTTTCAAAACTTCTTTCATTAAAGGTAGTTACAAAACGTGAAATTCATCACTAAGACGCACAATTTAGCCTCTACTTATTTGTGCATGTCGGAAAAATTTGCAATTATCTTCGCTTTTAAGTACTGCCCGTCCAATCCAATAAATTACCTAATAACCAGATGGTGTTATGAGAGCTTTTAACACTCTATTCGATCAGGGCTCTTTTCCAAAATTTGTTTGCGACAATTGCCAGTCTGGAGAGTTTAAAAGAACAATATAAAAGCCTGGCCCATGGAACAGACCGTCTAGTTCAGCTCGTACTATAGCATATTTGAAAAAAGATTTTATCACGTGGTTAGGCATGTGTTCTTCGGCAGTGGAAAATTCCTTTCCAAACCCCACCCCCCCNCCCCCCCCCCCCCCCCCCCGCCCTCCTCCCACCATTGGCAAATATCTATTTTTGGATTAGCTGCTGCTTTGAGAATCACTATATAACAATTATACACAAATTTAAAAGATAAAACCGTTTTTTTAAACTAGGAAATGGTATTAATGGAATATTCTTGCGATAATTTCCCATCTAATTTTGGAAAAATGAGCAATATTTGTGCCAACAAATCGAGCGACTTATAAGAAGCATTGAATGCATTCATTAAGAATTAATGCTAGATCATTGTCCTAATTTTATTGCTGATTGACGAAAATATCTTATGAATATATTAATGAGAAATAAGTGACTTTAATTGACTAGAATAGTCGTAAGCCAAGCGCTTCGTTACCATCACTAGGAGAAAAAATATTAATAGCAGAATTTCCGAATTCGAGGAAAAATGTATGCATCGAAGGAAAAACTTATTGAACCTTCGACATTGTTCTCATCATCTGTTTGAGCCAACCCCCATTTCTTATCTTTCCTTTGACTTTCTGGTAATTGATTTGTCTTACCTTTCACAATTAGTAATCCAAAGCTTTTGAACATTGATCGGTGTTAGTAGAATGATATAACTCTTGCAGTTATATTCGAGTTGGAGGTCGTTTATGTACACCGAATCACCTCTGTGCCGCAAACTGCTCTTAGTTACTCTAAAATAATTTCTTACTGAAGAAATATTTTTGAGACATTTGTATCTAATTTCATTGGTTTCAAGAGGAATCTATTTGGAAGGGAAGTTTGGAGGGGGGACGTTTCGTTTTCTGCCGAGTAAGTTCGATTGATGTTGACTGATGTTTGAAAGGTGCGTGGTGGAATTGAGGTAAGAAATTTAGGAAAAAATTTCATGTTCTCGTGGAATGGCGTATCAGTTCTTTTTGACATAAAAGGCCTTTTTAGTTTGAATTATTTCAGGCCATGAGCTTTTGGTTTAAGCATATCAACAGCCTTCTTCTTCTCTTCTTCTTCTTCTTGAATCATATTTAAGTTGGTTGCGAAGATGTGGGAACTTGAGTCAAATCAATTCATTGGGAGTGCTTGATGCTTTCTAGGTGGTGAAATTGCAGGTCAGTGGAAAATTATGGATTTCATTGAGTGTCAAATTGGCATATTCTTTTGCTGCTCAACAAAATTGAATGGGAAACTATTGTTTCCTTAATGCACAGGCTCTAATAAATTTTTCTTGGAAGGAAAGAAGCTTTCAACAACAACAATCTTTGTTCATTTGGAAAGCTGAAATAAGTAGGTTGACAATTCTAAAACTGATCCTGCCCTGAGGCACTAATTAATAACCGCAGATGAGTATTTATTTATTTATTTCAAATGGCAGGCACTTTGATAGTTATCATTAGTCCTTTAGTTGACTTCGGGCTTCACAGAGGGGAGGAGGAACATCAAGGTGACAAAAAGTGGAGAGAGGGAAAGAATAATGATTAACAGATGTAAAGGAGACAAACAGACACAAAGGCATAGAAAAGGTAAAATGACTACTGTAGAAGGGGTCGAATATGATATAGAGTAGGGTCATTGTAATTTGAAGTCAGAAGTCAACTGCCGATTAATTGACTTTGTTTGCCGTGTGAATTAACGTTGCCCAGGGTGCACCACGTGGAGGTAAGTCTATCGCACACCCCTACCGTAGTTGAGCATTCAATAACTTATTCCAAGGTGTGAAAATCCACCTTATAAAGGCTCGTAGTTTCAATTGAGGTTAACATGTTTTTTGCTATAAGGAACCGGTGGCAATCATTAATACTTCTCCTTGCTAAAAATTAAAAATAAACAATAAAAGTCCTTTTAGAAAGTGAAAATAAAAAACAATAGGCAAGCTCTATGATGCAGCTTCTATACCATTTACAAGGTGATATCTTTGACGAAAGAAACAAAGACACGATTTCTCAATGTAATGGCGAGAATCTCCTCCTCTTACAGAAGAAGATCACTATCATGCAAAATGATATTTCCTCTTTGATACATCTGTCTTTACGTCACGCCTTCAGAATAGCACATTTCGGGGTTCTCTTAGACTTCTTCGGTAGATTTTGAATGCCTCTTTGTTCAGATACGTATTCAGCCGACTAAGGCAGTCTAACTCGGCTTCTTCTTTGTATTATTAAGCCCCTCGATGAATCACTATTATGTGTTGGATGAACAGCCGTCCAGAAGTTCATGAGAAGAGCTTTCAACTTTTCTACTATTGTCCTCCCCCCCCCCCTCCACCTGTACCCTTCCTTTTATCCAATTCCTAGCTCTTGAACTGCATGTCTAGAACAGAACACTGCATTTACTATCGACTATACAGGAAGATCTTCATAATCCATCCTCTCTAGAGCCTTCCTTTTCGAATTAATTTTCCATTCATTCATCATTGTCATGCCAACTTAGCTGGAATTCCTTCATGTAAAATAATGCATTGGTCTCCAACGGAGATATCATGAAGTTTTGTTGATTCTATCAATGATATAGCTCACTTTCCATTGGTTGACTCATAAGTCAAGTGTTTGGAAGAATTATCAATGAGTCAACAAAAGCTACCACAAGCATCAGTGGAATTGAAGGCGTCTTCGCGACTTATGATTGCTTAGAAAATATGGCGTCAGAAAATGAGGCACGATTATGCTCGTTACAGCTCAAAGGCAATCGCACCCAAGGAACAATTGATCACATCGGCATCCCCACATATTACTCAAACGAACAAATAGAAGGGGTGATTTTTCAACATTTACAGGAGTGCAATGAGGAGGTAACGGCGGCAAAAGTTCGTACTGATCTACAGGAACTGTTCTTTTTCAATTAAGAAAAAAATAGTTTTTTGCCATTTTGTGAATAAGTCCATGTTATTTCTCAGGAAGTTCTATTTCAAAATGTATTTGCCAAACTAAGAGTTTTCACGCCTGAATTTTAGGATGGAACACTTCGGGCTGGTGACCGAATTCTACGGGTTGACTGGCATGACGCTCTTCATGCACGCTACGATTCTGTCCTGGAGTGGTTGAGATCTGCTCAGCATCAGGTAATCTATCTATTTTTTATTCTATAATCATCCATGTCAAGAAAATATTCAGCTTTGAGGAGGATTCAAGTTTAATGCTATTGTGTCAAGAGTCTCATTTCTTTGGGTCTTGGATATTTATTTATATCAAATGGCAGGCGTTTTGATGGTTA
>UZAE01015055.1:0-10287 GCA_900617975.1 Rodentolepis nana
CTCTTTTACATCTGTGAATCGCTCTTCTGTTCCCCCTCTCCCTCTCGACTCTTGTGACTTTGGCATTCCTCCCATCTGTGAAGTCCGAAGTGAACTCAAGGGCTAAAGACAACTATCATAAAGCCTGCCACTTGAATTAAATAAATTAAGCTTAACAGAGCAGAGCTCAGATAATTTAAATGAAAACAGAAATAAGTAATTTGTTCAAACAAAATTCAACTAGGGTAGAGAGCAGTGTCATGACGTGTTCACACTGAGCCCCATCTATCAGTCAGAATTAACTAGTTGTACCCAAATGTGGCTAAAACCGCCCCAACTACTATGCTACCTGTTGTCTATAGCCATAGCAACAAAACATTGTCGAAATCAATGACATCGCAATGTTTATGTTCAAACAATTAATGTCAAACCATTCTATTTTCATTAACAAATGAATTGTCTACGTGACATAGTTAACCATCTTAGGCTCGAAAATATGGTAATACTAAGTTAAAAAGAAATTTTACCTCATTTAACTATAAAGCATTTTAATGCTGTAGTTGGGGCCAGTGCTAAATCCTATTGAAGATACGCAACTAAAGGGGTGGGGGGGGGGGGGGGGGGGGGGGGGTATCGATTGACCATGATCAACCGCAATTTTTATATCGGAAGGACTTTTGACTTCAAACTACCATCATCTCACTGTGTGCCATATTCGACAACTCCCGTAGTACTCACCTCACCTTTTTCACTCTACCTTTGTGTCTATCTCTTTTACATCTTTGAAACACTCTTCAGTTCCCTTCCCCTCGACTTTTTCACTTTGTTGTTCCTCCTCCCCTCTGTGAAGCCTGAAGTCAACTAAAGGGCTAATGATAACTATCAAAACGCCTGCCATTTGATATAAATAAATATTGGAAGGACTAGTGTTGTGAGTAAAGCGAATAATATTGTGCGAANCACCCTGGGCAACGTATACTCATACAGCAAAAAAGTCAATTAACTAGCAGTTGACTTCTGGCTTCTAACTACCAACACCCCATTGTATAACATATTCCACCACTTTCACAGTACTCACCTCATCTTATTCCATCTTTGTGTCTGTCACTTTACACCTGTAATTACTCTTCTGTTCCCCCCCTCTCGACTTTTTTCACTTTGATGTTCCTTCCCTATGTGAACCCTTAAGTAAACTAAAGAACTAATGATAACTATCAAAACGCCTGCCATTTGATATAAATAAATATTGGAAGGACTAGTGTTGTGAGTAAAGCGAATAATATTGTGCGAAGACAATGGCAACTCGAGAAAGCGGGGGGGGGGAGGGGGGGGGTTGAGCACAGTATAGCAGAGAAGAAAAGAACGGAGAATGAGCCGAAAAATGAGGAAAAGGGCGGGAGATTATCTAGCGTCCTCTACTCGACGTGTTATTGGATTTGACGAGTAGAATCACTAATTAGCAATCCTCCAATAGCGTATGTCGAAAATAGTTCAGGCAAGCGCGTAAAAGTTAAGTATGAGTTTTTACACCAAAGCGAATTAAAGCAATACTCCCCGAAAAAATATCAGTAGGAAAACATTTCGGAGCGAAACATCTTCAGCACATGATGACTCATAGGCTGGCTCAGTCTAGACAGTTACGACGTTTTATTTTTATAACAAATGGCAGGCGTTTTGATAATTATCATTAGCTCTTTAGCTGACTTCGGGCTTTGCAGAGGGGAGGAGGTACATCAAAGTGAGAAGAATTAGGTAGGGAGAATAGAGAGTGATTCATAGATGTAAAAGAAACAGACAGACACAAAGGCTCAGAAAGGGTAAGATGAGTACTGTGAAAGTAGTCGATTATGACATACAGTGGGGCTGATGGTTGTTTGAGGTGAGAAGTCAACTGTCAGTTTATAGACTTTTTTGTCGTATGAATATACGTTGCCCAGGGTGCTCCGCGTGGAGGTAAGTCTATCCCACACCCTACAGTTACGAAGTAATTTACAAAGGAGGTAAAATTTAACTCGCACAACTTGCACATGTATTCGAACTCTCCTTCCTACAATCTTTTTTCCTCCTCCCATCTCCATTCCCAATCATCGGGCGCATACCGCTGACCTCTTTTCGATATTAAAGGAGGCAACTCAATCAGATTACAAAAGTAGCTTGGCTCGCAATCAAAAGTTATTTTAGGCCAATCCAATGGATGGCTAAGATAGAGTAGAGATGGAAATATGTGAACACTTCGTTGTTAACAGCTGAAAGATTTCATATTTGCATTTTTTAAATCACTTTGGCACTTTAAGGTCTTTCCGAAGTGATAGTCGATTGTGCGCCATTCTGGCTCATCGTCTCTAACCTAGTGAAGAATCCTGGGATAAAGGTGGCGTTGGCGCAATTGTTCTACCTCCCCAATGTATTATGTACCAACCGGTTCATGCCTCTACACGGGTTATCAGCCGGTCATCAACAAAGAACGCCAAATTTGCCAACAGATTATTCCATTTGAACAGGGTGAGATAGATACAGCAGAAGTTGTTCAAGGAATGCGAGATTATTGTTTTTCCTCTTAGCTGGGAAGAAGACTTCAACCAAATGGCAATGAAAGATGATCAATTTAGTTTCTGCTAACATTCCAAACGGTTTCTTATGTCACCTTGAATTTGAACTTTGTTTTCGAGATACAAATGACTCCCCCCACATTGGACTACCCCTGAATTTGTAAAACTGATTTCCTCGAGCATCAAACTCCTAGACATCCTGAAAGGAAGCCGCTTCACAATCTCGCTATCGAGGATCATTGAAAAGGGCGCCACCTGAAGCCCCTGATAAAGAAGCAACCCCAAATCTGTTGCCACCAATTGATGAATGATATGTGATTTCCAGGCTGAAATGAGTTCACCTCAGCTTTCCCGAAACCATTCGCAGTTTAACTCGTTCCTAATATACCATTTGTCACCTTGGTAAAGAATGCTAGAAAAGCGACTCACAATCCCAAATAGGAAAGCTTTGCAATTCCATTGAATAGAGAGAAATGAAAGACCTTCCTTGAGAAGATAATCTTGTCACACCCGATCAGATAGTTAAATGGACAACCAGGTCAAAAGACATGCGTGGATGGAAATTGAACTTATGACCTATGACCGAAGAACTACCCGATAATGGTAGATAGTTAGAAACGCAATACCTTGGCCTTTTCATCCGTAAGCATACCATACCCATGATTTGATATTAATTCAATCTAAATTAGAATGCCAAATCAACCCACAACCACTAACGGCTTAACGTGAGAAATGCACAATGCAAAAACCCCCTAACCCGCACACCTTATTCTTAGATTGCCTTGCTGTTTCAGGAACCTAGTTACTTTTTCCTTGATTATATATATATCCTAATTTGCATTTTACTAATTTCAAGCATTAAAATCAAACCACTTGTGAATATAAATCACATAAGTACCACCAACTTCCTTAGAGTAACCTACGTTTACTTGAATAAAACGAAATAATTACTTACGTAGACTAAGCAATATTTTATTCCATTACTTCACAAACATTCTAATTCCACGCAATCAGAAAATAATACTATTTTTAGATTTGCTTGTAATTACTCGAGGCAACAGTATAAGCACGAAGCAAAACATCAGCATGAAATACAAATCAGCCAAAACATAGCTATAACCAAGAATAATTTAACCGCACGAACTTTTAGTAGCAAGAAGTATTTACGACATAAGGTTTGAACCAAGTAATTCATCATACTTTTATCTGTTAAATCCAATGTGATAAATTACAGAAGATCCATAATATTGTCCGGCATCTCTATAATGGAAGTACTGTAATACTTAGTCAATTGGTCAATGGTAGCCTTATCGTCTTCTGTAACGAAGTTAATTGCAACACCTTTACGTCCAAAACGACCAGAACGACCGATTCTAAAAGCAGTAGATTAAAAGGACTAATGAATAACAAACCTGTGAATATACACTTCACGACGGGTTGGGACATCGTAGTTAATGACAAGGGAAACTTGCTGGACATCAATACCACGAGCAAGAATATCAGTAGAGATAAGAACACGGGTAGAGCCACCACGGAATTGGTTCATGATAGCATCACGTTCAGATTGCGGCATGTCACCATGCTAAATGTGGAAATAATACAAGTAGAAAAGAACTTACAATACATGAAACTTGGAAGTCTTTTGCAACAAGATCTTCAGCTAGGCAAGTTGCCTTTTTGACGGTATTGACGAAAATGACAACTTGACCGAGATCAACAATCTTGTACAGATCAATCAACGTGTCCAATTTGTATTGTTCAGAGTGGACATTGATGAAGAATTGACGGATACCATCCAATGTAAGATCCTCTTTCTTTACTAGGATTTTGACTGGATCCTTGATCATTTGATTGATGATGTCAAAGATTTCAGGTGGCATTGTAGCAGAGAGAAGAATAATTTGAGACGATTCGGGTAGATGACCAAAAATCTCTTTGATTTGAACTTCAAAGCCACGGGAAAGCATTTCGTCAGCCTCGTCGAGTACAAACATTTTAATATAATCCGTGCAGAGGAACCTCCTGTTCATCATGTCTAATACACGGCCAGGAGTGCCAACAACAACCTGTGCTCCTTTGCAAAGTTCACTAATATCATCCGACATGATCGTTCCACCAATGCAGAGATGGCAGTTTATTTTCAAAAGGTGGCCAATTTTTTGGATTACCTAGAGAAATTTAAACTAATAGGGCACTTACGGATTGAATTTGCTTGGCTAATTCACGCGTTGGTGCGAGAACTAAAGCCTGACACTTGTTAAGAGAGGGTACAATTTTTTCTAAAATGCTAATGGTAAATGTGGCTGTTTTTCCCGTTCCCGACTGCGCTTGGGCGATTATATCCCGACCCTGAAGGCAGGGCAAAATTGCCCGTTGTTGGATAGCAGATGGCCGCTCAAAACCATATTGATAAATGCCACGCAATACATCGTCCTTTAAACCAAGATCATCGAAACTTTCAACCACTTCGTAGTAATTAGTTTCAATTTCACCATTATCGTTAACATTTTCACTAAAATATTTCTAATTACGCAACATTGGACCTACCACATATTCGAGCACAGCAGACGTCGAAAAAGTGACGTTTCAAACAAAGTGCAGCTTCCAGGTGATCAATTTAAATTAATAAATACAACAATTTTCTGATTAGTTA
Source organism: Rodentolepis nana (assembly GCA_900617975.1). NCBI lineage: Eukaryota > Metazoa > Platyhelminthes > Cestoda > Cyclophyllidea > Hymenolepididae > Rodentolepis > Rodentolepis nana. The sequence continues at coordinate 5,182 of UZAE01015055.1, forward strand.
AGGGCTTAATTTCAAAACTTTTGCATTTTCAATTTATAATTTCATAGAATGAGCTATTAATTTAACATTTTTGTCATATCTTCCAATGGAAATACAAAGCAATTTACAAGCTAAACTTCGTTGCATCAAATGATTACTTCTACATGAATTAAAATTCTAACTCTCTTTACCACACAGCCAATAGATTATGCCATTCAGTAGAGCTTGTTGATGAATGAACGAAATTTATTAAATTCCATTAAATTCCAATAATGAAATAGTAGGCATTAGAAAATAACTTTGGGACAATTTCTGTAATGTTTTGAACTCTTATAATTTTAAAACTGCCTTGTCAGTTAATATTTTGCAATAAAGAATGAATACTTTAGCAACATAAAGAATTTTCATAATTTGTAATTATTCTGCCTTTGCAAACCACTATATGCAACAATTTATTCTTCTTTTGATGATATGATTTTAAGATATTAAAATATATTTGAAAGTATTAGAGTTTTAATTATCACCCAAAATGCCTTTTTTTATTTTCAGAATTGATTTAGGAAAATTGAAGTATGGAAACCTGCAGTATGCATACATCTTGAGCAAATTAATGTTTGCATGTGGTTTGAATTAGGGTAGTACATCGTTTAAATAGGACTTTGATTCGAGTTTTCTGCTTAAGAATCAATATAAAAATGAAATTGAACTGTGTCAAAAAACTTTATAATATTTTAACAATGGGATAACGGCGAAAGCCACATTTTCAGCAAATATCAGTCACTCAATACCGTTTTTACATGTAGATATGAATGTATTAAACGACGTAAATTAAATTTCCACTTTCGTTTTATAATCTTTAATCGCATCTGAACGCCAGTAAGAACCAAAATCAATAAGCTGAATCACTTGCCACTTCCCTATGCCCGAAAGGGCCGAATGTCTAAATAAATGTAGGATTTACAAAAGGCGAAATGGGAACTAAATTACCAAAGGGATGCCTGAGGTTCTGAAATTATCTTTAAATCCAATTCGTTTTCGTTATCATGAAATTCAAACGTCCGTTAACATATGCGTTTCATTCATTTTATTGTCAAACATTGTCATAGCTTGAACGTTAAATGTTAATTTTAAATATTACTAAAGCATTAGAATTGTTCCATAATGTAAAGCGTCATTAAAATAAAAATAGAATACTTTAAAATAAGAAACAACAAAGTGCTTATTTATTTAAATGGGACGACGTTATTGCATCATTGAGTCTAAATATATTAAAATATCTCAAATTATTGCTATAGAATATGAGGATACTAATCTTTTTATAACGACCTAGAAAATTTTTCTCAAGGATTGTGAATTAAAATTTAACTCGAATACACATTCTCAGGCGTTTGGTCATATGGTACATGCACAAGCCCATGTCTAAAGTTTTTACCTTTTGCAACAGCCGTGGCTATGGTAGGTTCTTTGTAATTTATAATCTGTCAAAGGTTCTGTAAATTATGCCCTTTCAAAGGAAGTGACCAAAAGCTACTCCAAACGCAAAAAGGATTATATTTCTGCCGCGTGTCTTCTGAAACAAATAAATGCCGTGCCACGGATCCGTCTTTTTCCATCGCAACTAAAGCTTATATTTAAATATCAGCAGTTTCTTACTCTCAATTTTCCCGAGTCGGAAGACAGTTTGTTATCATCCCATGATAAAAACTGTACAGAACTTAGCAAAATTCTCGCAGAAATATACCTAAAAAATGATTCATTTGCTGCCTATACAGATGCGTGTCTCCAGACAGCTGAAGTAAGCTTCATTTCAGCTCATTAGTGGCTTTATTTTTTAGAAATTTCAAATGCTAAAAACTTTGAATACTCGAAGAAAAGAAGCTCGCGTAGAAAGGAATTTAGAAAAGGGCAACCTTATAATTTCTGATGAAGTTTATGAGCTTCTATTTCGGTATTTCGCCTCTAAGGTATTTTATATGCATAATTGTTTAATACATGCTTGAAGGATGACTGGAATTCAATTGAACGTACTTTGTCATGGATTCAAGAAGATGGAATAACACCTACATTTAAAATGTGTATTGCGCCTCTCGCATGTCTGGGAGGATTACTTCAGCGTTCGCTAAAAGGAAAGCAGTTTTCAAAAGCTTTTCAACTGAAAGTATCTACAGAAGAACGTCTATTTCACGCTTTTATCGAAGGAAAAATCTACGATGTGATCGCTTTGGCTGAAAAACATGTAAGTATATCCAAATAATTCGGAATATTGATTTTCTAGGGAATAAATGTGTACGACGGTCTTTTGAGATATCCAAGAGGAAAGGGCTCCCTGGAGAAAATCCTAACTGCCCTCCTCTTCGTGAATCTTGATCGAAGGCCTAATCTGAATTTCCTTTCCCCACCTCCATTTGACTCTTCAAGATATTCTAAAACAATCGAAATTTCTAATCGTGTTTCCTCAGCTCTTGATAAAGCCCCGGTAAGTTCTTGTGTACGAGTTTGTTCTGTAATGTATGTTTACTTTTATAATGATTGCGTGTCCATAATGTCCTCTGTTAAGGGTCGGTTTTTCATCTATTCATATTTAGCAAGTAGAATCAGGTCATATTGTAGAGATGACTTCGGTTAAAGCATTACACTATGAGTTATAAAATGTAAGATTAATTTTTGATGATTGGTAGACAACGATATTTATTTATTTATATCAAATGACAGGCGTTCTGGTGGCTATCATTAGCCCTTTAGTTGACTTCAGGCTTCACAGGACAGCTATCATTAGCCATTTAGCTGACTTCGGGCTTCACAGAAGGTAGGAGCATTAAAGTGCGAAGAAATGATAGGGAGGAAAGAAGAGCGATTCACCTATCATTAGCCCTTTAATTGACTTCGGGCTTCACAGAGGTAATTATTATTATATCAAATGGCAGGCGTTTTGATTGTTATCGTTTGATGGCTATCATTAGCCCTTTAGTTGACTTCAGGCTTCACAGAGGGAAAGGAACATCAAAGTGAAAAATGTCGAGAGGAGGGGTGGGGGCAGAAGAGTGTTTCAAAGATGAAGGTAGAAAAAATGAGGTGAGTTCTGTGGAAGTGGTGCAATATGACATACAATGGAGTAATGATAGTTTGAAGTGAGAAGTCAACTGCCGGTTAATCGACTTTTTTGCGCATGAGTATACGCTGCCCAGGGTGCACCACGTGGAGGTAAGTCTATCGCACACCTCTTGGTAGACAAAGTGCCTGGGCTTTTATCAGCCCTGCTGGAAATTGAGAATAATGGAATAGAATGCAGGAATAAAGCTAATTAGTTGACATAGTGATAATTTTATTTTAAGTTTTAGTTTTGTTGAGCTTAATCTTGATCGTTTACTTCTTTCAAATGACCAATCTAAGATAGGAAATCGGGTTATGGCACAATGTTATTGGATGGTTAGATGTCTGCCCAAGTCAACATAGCGGCTAGTTTGGTAGTCAGTGCTTATCCTTTAAGCGGAATAGTACCGAAGAGATGGCAGAAATGAATTATCATCATATGAAGGCTCCTTGTTGCTCCCTTTCGTTCTATGGTTTGCCTTGAAATTGTGTTCATAAATGGAAATCTTATTTGGTCCTCAAAATGTCTCGTAGTAGTCCGTATTCCCATAATCGAGTGAGGTGTTTTTTCAGGAGCTTATACCATTATCATGGTTTTTAAAGTTAATTGTTTTTCTTACTTTATGGAAAATTAATATAACTGGTTACCAAGAAAAGTGATGTAGAATCCGATTTCTTCAAAACAACCTGAGAATTGCTCCGATTGCACTCCCCCCATTTTTTTTGCTCTCTTAGCTTTCCCCAGAAAATCTCCTTTCTGAAGTCTTTCAATCTTCCGATGCCATGATGGAGGCTTTCAAAGAGCAGCTTCGTCTGGAATCCCAGGGACAAGTTCAAATTCCACCTGCACTTCCATTTTTTGAGGAAATGCTCAAAACACTGCCCCATCACAATCAAAGCCAACAGAAGATTCATCAGTCACATAGGAAGCAAATTGTAAGTTATAATGCCATTCTTAAACCCTCCCCAAAAATATTATACCTAGTATATAGTCAAGGGTTAATTGAAGGTATCTTTAATACCTTTTTTTAATGGCCATTACCATTTCAGTATTGATATTGTTCACTTCTGTCGCTTCGTTCTTGACTTACCGTTTGATTGCTTCATAGTTCCGTCGCTGAGATCTAGTATGATTGCTTTCTGCTTCCGCTGTTGTTGTTGTTGCTTGGAGGTCTTGCTTCCGCTGCTGTTGAATTAGACTGGAGAGGTGTGGCTATTCCAGCACTGTTAGCAAGAAGAAGCGTTGGTAGATTTTACCAGGTCCCCATCATTCGAACAAGGAAGGAGATAACTTCTATTAGCTGGATGAAAGATGGAAATTAGATGACTCGCTTCGTGTGCGTGTGTGTGTGTTCTATGACGTTGAAGGTATGGCCTAATACAACCTTCTGTGATTGTTTCACTCTGTGTGCATCATACTTGCAAGCCTACTTCTAAAATGTTTGTGGTTAATAACTATATTTTCTTTTTGAAAAAAATATTTAATGGAATGTAGAATCCTTTGCAATTGACAGTTTATTACTGGCAGCTTTTGTCTACATTAATAGTTAAGATGCCAGATGCGGCCAATCGTCGAGAGACTACTCAGTGGATTTAAATATGACATGTTAATTTATTTATTTATTTTATATCAAGTGGCAAGATTTATAATAGTTGCCTTTAGGCCTTTAGTTGACTTTGGGCTTCACAGAGGGGAGGAGGAACATCAAAGTGGGAAAATGGCTTCACAGAGGGGAGGAGGAACATCAAAGTGGGAAAAATTCTAGAGGGGGAACAGAAGAGTGATTCACAGATGCAAAAAAATAAGACAGACAGACACAAAGGTAGAAAAAAGGTAAGATGAGTACTGTAGAAGTGGTCGAATATGACATACAGTGGGGCCATGATGGTTCGAAGTCAGAAGTCAACTGCCAGTTTATATACTTTTACCGCTCTGCGAGTATACGCGCTGCCCAAGGTGCACCTCGAGGAGCTTAAGTCGATCGCACACCCCCATTGAGAAAATTTATTTATATCAAATGGCAGGCGTTTTGATAG
>UZAE01015057.1:0-10264 GCA_900617975.1 Rodentolepis nana
GTGATAGAGTGAGAGTGTGAATGTGAGAGAAATTGTGATGGGGTACCCCTGTGATTCAGCACTAACATTTCAATTGAAATTGTCATCTCATTCAACATACACCAACTTTTCTCAATGTTGTCGAGTTGCCTAAATGTGATACACCAGAACAACGTTTCTCCTTAAAATATGAAGACTTAAAATGTGGGTGTTTGCTATTAATAAAATTCTTTTTGATATTCAACAGTCCGTCTAAATCCATCAATTCAATGTACCTTGACAATGGGCCATTGGAAACTACTTTGACGAATTAACTCACCAGTTCAATTGATCACTTGACTCAGAAATTATAAACTCACACTCATTCAAGTGACTAGAAAACAATTTAAATATCGAGATCCGAAAATGGCAAAAAATGAACTTGTAAAAGATGGACACTAAGACACCAAGACATGAAGCACTAATATCTTCAATTTGAATGAAAGTGCAAACTCTGTGGAACCTTCAACTCAAACGAAGCAATACACACCTATTGCTCCGAATTTTTTCCCAATTCACTTACTTCCCATCAATTCCTCGCATTCACCTTTTGCTCAAATACTTTCTTTAGATTGATGAATGCTGTGTTCTGTCAAAGACAAATCTGACCAACTCCCTTACAGATCAGCTCTTTTATTATGACACCTCGATTCCACTAACAATAAATAGGGGGAATGGTTGCCTTCATAGTTATCTCCCCTAGTCATTTGAACGTATGTAGGGTTATCTATCAAAACAATTGGCTATCAAATGTTAAAGTTGGTTACTAAGATGAGGCCACCTTAAATTGACAGGTATTCAAATAATTAGAGGACGTTAAAATAGGAGTACATTTCTAATCGAATAACGAAGTCGAAACAGATCGTGACATAAAATCTTCAGTTAACCCAATATTATCTCATTGCAAACACCAATCCAACAAATTCACAATTAAATATACAAATTGAGGGGTTTATTTTGACATTGATATTACAAAGAACAAAAGTGTACAAAATAGAAGTGAAAAATCGACGTGCATTTGCACTTTGAGAAAAGATCGGTGTGTGAAAGAGTATCCCAAGCATCTGGAAGGAAAGAAGAATGGATGGAAATGAATAGGTAGGTTAGAGGAGATGCAATATTTCTTCAACAACTCAGTATATCACAGGTTCGCTTCCACCATTTGGTGCGTAGTCGGAAGTCATTTCCTTCCTGGTGAGATGGGCTAAAAGAGCAAGAAATTGGGTCAGCTGAAAATGTCAGGCAATTGGCCATCGTCTAATTAATGCGTAATGAGAGGGAGGGAGAGAGGGAGAGGGGTAGGTAGGGAGTGGGGGAGGGAGGGGGGAGGGTGGTGTGGGTGGTAATATAGAGGTTGCAAAGCAGGTGGATTCTACGTTGTAAAACAGTGGTGTTGGAATGATGTTATGGAGAGGAAAAGTGGAAAGGTTGAGGAACAGAGGGGCATTACATTGTCCCTTATACTTCTCATCACTCTAAGTTCTCAACCCTATTTTCCCACCATCAAAACTCCACTATAACACACCCTACCTCAATCCTCTAACCACCACACTCTAGGCCACCTTGAGGAATCCTAATTAATCGTAGCTCAAAATACTGTTAAAGTGCATTCAATGGACCATATTATTAATTAATAGGAAGTATAGGCACCAAAAGAACNNGAACTACACACGGGTGTTGTTTACACACTATAGAGCTATCCTGTCACTCTTATTTGTAACCAATCTTAATTAATGTAATTGGCTCATTGCATGGCCACCGATTGACATCTAACCATTAATCAACTTCCAATTTTTGTAATTATTACTACTAATATCGATTGGATCAAAAAGAAACACAGAGATCGGACAAGGAAAGCTCTCTTTATGACACTCTCTTTCGTAGAGTGTTAGATCTGCATTGAACCGGATGCGTAAAAGGAAGTATTGATGGCGTCAGGGAAGTGGGCCGAATGTACAAAATGCAAACCAAGTTATGAATGCTACATCGAAGGTAAATGATTAATTTGAAAGGAAAAAGAAGCGGTTGGTGGATTTGGGGAGGAGAGTAGAGGGGAATGGGTTGGGGAAGGGGATCGAATTGAGGAAAATGGGGAGTTATATTAGTGAAGCATAACTTAGTGTCCTCACCAATCATAAAATCGCCTGTCCATGCAAACACACACCTGTATCATGCAGTATTCATATTGGAATGGAGTATGGAATACTTTAAGTGTCATGGTGAAGCCTGTATGTTGATGGACGATGACCTGATGTGTCAAAACACTAAAGTCAGTGGCGATTTTGCCAACCATACAAACATCACATCTTTACCAGATACTTTCAAAGTTAGTATCTTATTGGTCGTTTGTGAAAGTTAATCCGAAATCCAATATTGACAAGTAGTACTTTTACATCAATGATTTCAAATAGACATAGACAAACTTTGTGATTTACTGAAGCATAATTCCTAACAGAGAATACTCTCAACCTTCAGTTGTGGCATAAAATCTAAATTTTATAGACAAATCTCTTGAAATATGGCCTTGAGAAGCCCTGTGGTTATTGGCACACCCAGTGAAAGCGTGCAGTGCCACACACACTCGAGTTGAATGTGTGGTATTCTTTGTGGGTAATTGAGTCTTGCAACAATCATTGATATTTCCTCCTCCTCCTCTTCCTCCTATTCTCTATCGGTTTTGCTGTCTTATTGTATTTATCGAAAGTGGAGGAAGTACAGAGACAGTCTTAGTTCTAGGGAAGAGGATGTAGAAATGGTTTAGTAAGTGGGGTTTGTACTGATGGTCTGAAACACCTCCAGTGGGATACAGAGATCCGAAGTCGACTTTTTTTAAAATTGAATCTTGGAGGAGTTAATAGCATTTTCGATCAAGTTCTGTAATCGATGAAATTGGTGATTTGGAAAACAATCTATGTGAAAGGAAGATATTTCTACTTCGTTGAAGAATTTATTTGTATAAAGTGCTTAATTTATGGATCGAAATAAATTTATTAATGAAGAAAGTACTAAGAGCTAATAATAAATATCAATTGACCAAAATTTTATTATTTTGTGCCACATTCGGACGATTTATTAGATTCATGAACTTTTGTGTGGTCAGCCATATAAAAAGTACATTAAAGTCATAAAAGAATAGGATCTTCCATTACCTTCGAATAATATTCGCGAATTCATTTTCTTTCAAAAAGTACAAGTGAACTGGTGAGTAATGTGAATGTTTGTACTATTAGGAATGCATAACGCAATGCCTACGCATTGCAAATTGAAATAGTTGAGGACAGTTGAAATCTGTGGTCTCTAAATCCGCCTAATGAACAAGGAAAGGCAATTTAAATTATATTTAGAGTTTCTAAGTTGTTCAGTAAATTTGGAGGAAACACTCGAATTTCTCTTCGAACCTGGATTGTCTAAGTTTTATTTTCTGCACTCACGCCAGAATAAGCAAGATATTAGTTAAAGTATTGTCCATCCCGATAGTCAGTCATTTATATCATCCCTAAGTATTATTCGTAGCAAGTTTCTCCCGACTCTTCTTTCTAGGATTTGAGAGGCAGAATTAGAAGTAGTAGTAGTAGTAGTTGGGGGTTGGGAGGGGTGGTGGTGATAGCAGACATTTAAGAATCTTGCATTGCTATTGCATTGATATATTACTTATTTACTTATTGAGTGGTATAATTTTCTTAATTTGATCCAATGATAATTTCCAGACGTTTGATATAAATCTTGGTTACCTATTGTAAGAGTAAAATTATGGAGATGAAACCTTAGAAGAAGAAAACGACCGAAACAGTGAGGAGATCGAGTGTATTATTATCTTGGACATGCGGTCACCTGTACCCTCCTATAGCCCTGAACAGTTTGAGATATTTTTTAGGAATAATTACATGAAATTCAAATGTCAAGTGACTGACCACATTTAGTGCGTTCTAATTGTGCTCACATTCATAATATAATTTATCTTTGTTCGATTTAAATTGGTAGTTTCTTTTAGAATAATCTTAGCAATTATTTGCCTCTTAAATCGCTCGAGGTTATTATGGGTTCTAATACCTATTGATCTGATTGAATTTAGTCTTGCTGAAATTTCTAATCAACCCAAGTTTTGGCATAAACGTTGAAAGTAACTCCTACAAATAATGTTTTGTCCTTATTTCTCAATGAAAGACTAAGCAATAGAAGTTTATATAAAATTTTCTTGGCAAAGGAAGGGAGGTGATGGGGATGCTGAAAGTACAACACAGATATCAATGATTCACGATCGACATACCTCCACGTGGAGCTCCCTTGGCAAAGCATACTCATGCGCCAAGAAGTCTATAAACCGATTGTTGCCTTAAAATTACTATGACTCGACTGTATGACATATTCCACCACTTCCTCCGTACTCAGCTCAACCTTTTTCTCAACCGTTATGTCTGTCTCTCTTACATCTGTGACTCTCTCTCTCTCGTTTCCGTTCCTTCTCTCGATTTTTGCAACTTTGATGCCCCCCCCCCCTGTGAAGCCCGGGATCAACGAAAGGACTAATGATAATAAGCATAAAGCCTACCATTTGATATAAATATTTCATTTACTGCTTTATTACACTTTATTACAATTCCGTAGACGGCTTCAACAACATATCTTTGAAGTGCTAAATATTTCCTGTGGCAAGGCGATAACATTACTACCCACAAAATAGATATTTGAGTGGTTGTTCAGACAGAAATCGGCTAGGTAGTTTTGAATAGGGTTCGACACTGGCGATTCATTAAACAGGCGCCTTGAAATACGTGTCTACAACTAGTATAAATGTCGGTTTGGGAAAAAATCTATTATAGATACTGATCCCAAATCAGTAGTTGAGGTATCACAATACCGACGCACCCAAGATTAGAGCATAGTACTGTTATTGAAACAATAACACAAAACCATAATCTTTCTTAGTCTAATCTTAGTCTAATCTTTCTTATAATATCACTAATATTTCAGTACGCATATATTTATTGCTTGCCAGTTTAAATTTATACTGCTCTGTAGAGAAATGTTTTCATCCAAATCAATAGGGTTTGCTCAATCAATTCAAGTAACGAAACGTTCGATAACAGCCATGATGTGTATTTTAGCACCTCAATTGTGTTCACAAGCTTGTCAACCGTTTATAGGGAGTGGAGGGGAGGTAGAACGCTGCGTCGAAGACCCCTCCCCTCCAACACCTTCACAAGCATCTTATACTGCTATTAGAATTAAATTCTGCCTTTTGTTAACCTCATTTCTAAGAAGAACTTATCCATCAATGAAGTAGGGGGCAAATCGATTTTTTATTCTAAAAGTGTCTTTTTTATCGCCTTTCTCGACCTTTTCAAGTTGCCTAAAACAGCGCTTTTTTTCCAAATATGATTGGCACTTTGGTGGATTGTATGGATAGTAGCAAACAAGCATAGAAAAAACTCCGATAATGTTGACATTCCTGTCATCTGTTCGGATAAGCTGATTTCAAGATACGCGGCAAAATAAAGCGTGTTATATTGCCCGATTTTGTCAAGAAATCCGGCTCTGCTAGGCCCTAGATATTGTTTGGCAATATTTGACCCAGACGGATGGAGGGTTAAGAGATAAAATCCAGTTGACTCAAATTACACCATTTAGCCCATAAACCCATTATTATAAAAAGACACATTGTTTATTTGTTGTTAATGGTTTTGGAGGTCCAAAACACCACTGGATCGAAAAAGGACTTTGCCAGATGCAACGTGGAGCGTATTCGGATTGGGGTGGTAAGCAATCTAGTGACAACCTCGGTGAGCCATAAATCCCCAGACAAAGCATAAACCACGGTATAAATAGAGCATACAGTTCATCAGATGTTAGGATGCTTGGAAAAGTGACCAGGAGGCACATAGCTTCAGGATGGGAAGCGCAAATGATCATTTGAAACATATTCGGCATGCTCGACCTTTGACGATAATAACCCATGACTGTACAACCTGATTTTCCTGACAGCCACACCGACTTCTCCATTGATCCACGTTGTGTACTGAGTGTGCTCTAATTCGAACCAACAAAGTTGTAAATCTGCTACTGATATGCCTGAGGTTCATACAGCTTCGAAGTTTCGTTGTCGGCTTTCTTTCATATGGTCAAAATGGAAAAAAGTTTCTCCAATACCTATGCCTTAAATTTATTACAAAATAGCGTTTTGGTTTTAATAGACTCTTTCTAACCACCTCTCTTTTACGTAATTTATTTTCGAGAATTGTGTCCTTGAACTGTTGAAGGACGGCGATTGAGTGTTAGACGTTAAGTCCCAACATTTTTAAGAGTTGGCTCAAAAGTGGCTGCCAAAATTGATTTTCAAGGGTTTCCATACACAATAACTCGAAACATTCTCATCACGCTAAATTTCGGAAGTGAGGTAATCGAGAGCACAATATTTGTTGGATCATACTAACAAGGAATTGACTATCTATAAGGAAGGCTCGAATTCGACTCTTAATAATCCCACCCAAGTTTATTTCGAAAACATCCTGGAAAATAAATGTGCACAAACATGTACATTCGAGTAAACAGCTGTTTATCATCTGTACTTCAGGGGCCCACAACCACACCCTCCCCCCCCCCAATCCCCACCATGCTTACTCTAACAGAAAAGGACATTAAACCGTATCCAGAAATTAGAACAATCCGTTCCCTTGCCTTTGACATTCATATTTAAGTAAACGTATGTTGACAGTTATCACTTTCACCTCCTGTAGGGGGGGGGGGGGGGGGGGGTGGGTGTAGAGTTTTATGAGGACGATAAATTGAAGGTAAATAATGGGAGGATTCATCGAATCCGGGGCTTTTAAGAAGTCACGTGAAACCCAAGTTTCTTTCTTGGGAGGATGCGGGTAGATGGTATGAAAAAGATAGCTAGAAATTGAGGCAGAGTATTTAGGTAGTTTTGCTCAAGAAAGCGTGGTGTTTAATAGATCCACTACCTGTCAGAGAGGAATAGGTGTGTAGAATTAAAAAATCTCGTGGTTAAGGAGATAATTTCCTCTACAACCCTCTACAAGAATGCTGGAGGATAAAGATGCATTAGTAAAGTAAATAATTTTTTCATGAAAATTAACATTTTGAGTTAACTTTTTAGTCAACTGCCTTCAAGCTGAACTGCAAGCAAGCAGTAGGGGAAAATATTTCTTCCAAAAGTTTTGTTATTCACAGGTCTAAACATTCTCTTTCGACTCATGCTTTTACTCAGTCGGTGATGAACAGCAGATCCATTGAAATTGGATAAAGTTCTAACAATATGCCTATAGTAGAACTTATAACAGAGCATACACAAAAGACCGCATTTAGTTCTCACTGAAGCGGAAGCGTTCAACTAGCAACGAGCAAAACAATGAAATCTGTGTCCCGAGGAGGTATCAAGGTTGGTTCAATGGGTTCTGGAGAGTGGAGAGGGGAGGGAGGGGAATTATAGGGTGAATGACAATGGTTCATTGTAATCGTGGTTGAATGACCTCTTCAATTAAGGCGAGGATGAAAGCAAGCGGTTGAGAATACTTTCCTTTGAAGGCTCAAACACAGAGTAAAGAATAGATCTGAAATTTTGTTCGGCTTGAGCTTTGAACCATGGGTTATAACTATTCACCTCTATTAAAATACACACACATGTTTTGCGACAAATTTACGCGTTAAGATAAATAAAAATTAGTTTCATAAATATTGATAAAGCTCATATTGATGTATTTTTTGTACTTTTGAAAAAAAACTATTACCCTAATAGCACTTCCCATCAAATAATGTGTAGCTTACATGTTCTCGACAACGCAACCTTCCAATCTTTCGAGAAGTGAAGTTAAATTCCCATCGAATTTGAGATCACCAGATTGCAATGCCATTCGCAGATATAATCATCAATTTGTCTTCCCTCATCTTCAGTAATATTTAATATTATTATAAGGTGATTTGTAATTGGTGATTTTGATTGAGAGGGCTTGTTTAAAGAGCTTTTTTAATTCCGCAATTCAACCATATGCAAAAGTCTTTGGTGAATGCTTACATGCTCAATTCACAGTGGAATTCAAAAACTTGTTATTCCAATGCACAAGTTCTAATGAATCGCCGAAGATGTACATACTCTAGAATTTGTACAAAGACCGTCATACAGCATAGAACAAAATTAGGGCTAACTTTTAAGTATTAAGGTACAACCTCATTTTTGGAGAGTGCATTGGGGGACTTATGCGAATTCGAGTTCCGGATCATCACTTATAATTTACCACCAAATCAAATTAATAATTACCTTGAAGCTTAAGTATAGAGAGAGACTTCTTGATAATCCTATGCATGCCCAAGTACACTCGCACCAGAGCTTCATTTCTTAAAGTCATTGAGTTAGTTAAATGTGATAATTGTGGACTTCAATTCACGATTGGTTAAGGAATGGTAAAATCAAGCGAACATGGTGAAAAGATCCACCAATTCCTCTTTATCAAATATCTTAAAAGCAAACAAATTAACTTTCTGTTTTCTTAGATTTCATTAGAAAAATAACTATCAATTTCGCAGAACTCATTCAACTTGTGATTGCACTTTAATGCGACTCGGGTACAACATGACATTTCTTTGGGAGTGAAAGTGACAAAGCGTTTGCTGACCCAAAATACCTTTCCCTGGGACTAAAATAACATAGCGCACGTGCAAGTTGCCCTCCCACCCCCCACCCCTTGGGCATGTGTTGTGGGCGGGTAGGGGGTGGGGGTGGGGGTGAGGGTTGGGGTGTAAACTCGCAACTGGCAGCCCTCGAGTCATCATCTTCGACCTGAAAACCTGTTAAGCACACACACACACACACGCGCCAAACACCACTAATTAAATCCTTTGATAAGATAGCACGCTCTAGTGAACAGGACTGCATTGGCTCTGTAAAAAAATTATCGGAGAGGTTTATTCGAATGGAAACCTGCAGACTTGGTGATAGAGCTTGAGACGGTTATCTCAGTTCATTCCCATATCCGAGGATAATGTGATGATGCGTGCGTGTTTTAGGAAAATACGGAATTGACATAGAAATTTTTTGCATTAAAATGCCTATCCGCCTCTTTTTCAGATTGCTTTCTCTCAGTAAGCACCTTTTATCTTCTGGGAGCAAACCTTTAACGGTGTTTTCTCTTATCAAAGTAGTGGTCAGGCCGTCTTCAAAATCTAACGTATTATGAAATCGCCCACGTGTGTAATACCTTGTGGCTAAGCCAACTGGAATGCATGGAGATTGATAGGTTATCTGTTTAGTCAATGCTACTTCATTCCCAGTCAAGTACACAAAAAAACCAGCTTCTTGATTAATGTTGTTACTACCAGTCACCAAGACTCCGTCTAAGTTAGAATTACCTAGAATTCAATTGTTCCTGTCTCTTTAGAAATACAACACACTAGTGTTCTTCAGGCACCAGAAGGTCTAAATTATCAGTTGGAAATATCATTCCTGATGCTAAAATAATTGCAAGGAAAAACGTTTTTGTGTTAATGTTGCATTTCCTTCACGTAACAACTCACAGAAATCTCAAATTTGCTAACAATAAATTAGAGTGAGGAGGAATGAGAAGTGGAATAATGTGGGATGCAATGGAGCATGATGCAAAAGTTCATGACAGGGTTCAAAATATACCTTTCAAATTTAATTAAATTTAAATAATTTCGTGGCGTATATTTACACTCAGATTTACATATCTTCCCGTTTAGTGCTGGAATTGTCCGATTCGATCTTTTAATATTAGCATTTGGGGCACGCGATCGATTAACCTTCACTTGATGCACACCTGGCAACATATACTCATACGGGGAAAAAGTAAATATACCGGCAGTTGACTTCTGACTTCAAACTACAATGGCCTAATTGTATGTTATATTCGGCTACTTCCGCGGTGCTCAACTTACCATTTTCCTCTGCCTTTGTGTCTGTCTCTTTTACGTCTTTGAAGCACTATTCTGAAATTTGTGGATTAGCGTTTCGAAACCAACAATTTCTGACTAGTCTATTTACAATTGTTACTACTAATTTGCCGTTAATGACTTCATGTAATACAATATTTTGAGAGCTTTTATTTAGGCTGAATTTACCCCTTGTAGTTGGCCAAGTGATTAGTATACTAGTTATCGATATATATATATATATATATATATATATATAATGGCAGGCGTTTTGATAGTTATCATTAGCCCTTTAGTTGACTTCAGGCTTCACAGAGAGGATAGAACATCTAAGTGAAAAAGTCTT
>UZAE01015060.1:0-10246 GCA_900617975.1 Rodentolepis nana
AAATTATTTAAACCAATATATAATTTGTGGGACACGTTATCGCGTTGTGCGTCATCATATGCCAGCATGTCTGCTCGCCAGGATTGGGAGGTGCGGCCGTACAACTCTGTGTGCAGCGACCGTACAGTTTAACCTAATCCCCCATCCTGATCATGAGTAGCTCCATGCGTGCACACACTTTATCTGCAATATACTTGCTGAATAAACGTGCTCTGTGCTACACGTCTATTTCCTTTATAGCTGGGCTATAGCTTAGCTGGTTCTGGGAGTCTAGCTAGATGTTGGAGAATCTGCCATAGAGATTTCTGAGTCAGTAAGGCTTTACTAGTGTAGCAATCCGCTACAAATTTGAACAAGGGCGTTTGGATATTAAATTTAAGAAATAGGGAGAAATATTCAGTATAAAAGTCCTCGAAATCCTTAGCTGTGTTGATTTCCATAGATCCTTTATGGAGTTTGGAGGCTTTAAGGGAAATATTCCTGTGGAAGATCAACTTGCAGCACTGAACATTTATGTATGAAAGGAGAATTTGTAATCTACTTGCATTTGACTTCGCTAAATATTTTAAAAAGTAACAAATTTCAACATGTTCGATAGCATCTAAAAGTGTGCGTCTCAAGGTACGCAAGTTTTAAGAGAGGGAAGAGATAATAGTTGAAAGTCTTCCTTTCCAAGTCGTAGATTGCAATGTCTTAATAAAACCGTGTTTTCTCCTCAAGAACATAAATTTAACAATAGCTTCGTAAATTATTGGGTTTGACAACAAAGCTCGGTTCTTTAAATACTGAATTATTCATTGTCTGTGTATTTTTAAGATGAACTAGAAACATTTTCGACTGTAGCAAACACTTATCCACGAATCTGAGAACCAACCAATAACCAGTTATCATGAAGATACAGAAGTGAAAATCTCACTTCTTCTGTCAATGCTTTCATAATTTAAAAGAACTAAGACGTTTGACTATTTCAGCTCATTTTTGACACCGTTTTATGAATTATTCGACTAGTGTCCAGTTTTTCTTGCCTCGAGCTCAATTGAGGGAGTAATTTTTCTTCTTTCGAGATAACAAAAATGCCCTCGTTCAGTTTCATCAATCTATAAGAAATGGCAAATTAATTTGATCTAAGCTATTGATTTGGTTATCACTCTACTGCCTTTTGACAATTAGTACTGCTGAACAATTTCTTATGCAAATATTATAGAGTTGAATGTGTTTTTTGCCTTTCCACTATGATCTGCTGGAATCGAGAATTAAACTCCCTTGAGATGCCCCGTTTCTCGCAATATCCTGCTATTCCAATATCTGCTCATCTTTTTCCCATTGTTGCATAATTTACTCAAGCAAATTGCATTTACTCTAAGTGATTTTCCACGAGCATGGAAAAACAGCTTTCTGCCAATAAGAACAAAAAATCACAACCTTGATTTGTAAATAATTAACAACTATTTTTTTAATGAAACCATGTCCCACATTTAAACTGTTATCCTTCTCTGTTGCACTGTACTATTGATAGTTCAGTTATGTCATTAAAAATCTAACTTATTAACATTAAAGTATATGACTTTTAATGACTCGAAGGTAGTGAAGATCGTAAGTTAATTAAATCAACCATTTCTGTTGCAGGAACCTCAAAAATACAGATAAATTAATTTATTTCCAATGAATTTATCAATCGATGTATTGAATGACTGCGCACAACTTCCACGTAAGACAATCCCACAAGCCAGAGAAAATTAATGGTTACAAATTGGGTTGAGTTTTATGAGGTATAATTTTTATTGAGATTGAAAGGTCTAGTTAGTGAAACTTAATAAATGAAGGCATATATCTTCGTTGAAAGTAGAATAGGTGAAGATATATAACACTATTTCAGTTGCTTTGTTTTCAAGTATGGGATTTAATTAAGAAGTAGCTCTCACTTCACTACGTGGTCAGTAATTACAAAATCGAATTTTTGATTCTCTTTTTACTGTGTCATGATTGAATTTTTTGCTGCTGTTCAATCACAAGTAAACATTCAGTATTGACCCAGACAATGGGAATGTGCATTCCACTTGGAGGAATGGTAAGCAATTCCTTACCAAAAGACAGCTAAATGACATTCCTTTTACAAAGAAAGTTGGAGGATTGGTATTAGTCTTAAATTGCTGTTATTCGTGCGTTTTATCGACTTCTATCTTTGATGGCAGGGGGTGTGCGATAGACTTACCTCCACGTGGTGCACCCTGGGCAACGTATATTCATACGGCAAAAAGTCTATTAACTGGCAGTTGACTTCTGACTTCAAACTACTCTCACCCCATTGTATGTCATATTTGACTACTTTCACAGTGCTCACCTCACCTTTTTTCTACCTTCGTCTTTGAAGCACTCTTCTGTCCCCCCCCCCACCCTCTCGACTGTTTTTCCACTTTGATGTTCCTTCCCCACTGTGAAGCCTAAAGTCAACTAAAGGGCTAATGATAACTATCAGAACGCCTGCCATTTGATATAAATAACTAAATCTTTGATAGCAGTATTTTTTAAACATTGTTTTGTATAAAAATTACAAAAGTTGGTTACATTTAGCCAATTTTATCATGTTCATTGCCAATAAGATAAACAGATTTTATATAAATTTTCCAAAAAGCTTAATCTCGTTGTTATATTTTAACACCGCTGCAGTTATTCTACAATATATATTTCAAATGGNAGAAAAAAGGTGAGGTGAGCACTGTGAAAGTAGTCAAATATGACATACAATGGGGTGAGAGTAGTTTGAAGTCAGAAGTCAACTGCCAGTTAATAGACTTTTTGCCGTATGATTATACGTTGCCCAGGGTGCACCACGTGGAGGTAAGTCTATCGCACATCTAAATACATTACATATCAAATAAAGTATTAATCGTTAAGAAAATCTGAGATGGAAGTTCGGCTTTAGTTTCACTGACATCGTTTATAACAAGCGAAAAATTTCTCACAATGTCGTTTACTATAAGGTTTTTTGAAAGAAAACACTAATTTCTATCACAACGTAAATTTAGAAATTTACATTGAATAGCACAAAAATTTCAAATGATTTAACATACGTAAATGAATATATATATATATATATATATATATATATATATATAATATTCCGTTATATATATATATATATATATATATATATATATATATATCGGAATAAAGAGTTTACTAAGAAATATAGATTCAGGTAGTCGGAGACCATCAGCTGCAAAATTATCAATGATCTTGAAATGCCAAGAAGTTTTGACTGCTTGTCAAATCTGTTTAGCACAACGAGTGAATGCTTGACAGGAAAGATTTAAAAATGAAAAAAGGAGAAAAATGCAAACGTTTAGATACAAAAGGACTAAATCTTGAGGAAAACAACTTCCTTGATTAAAAATATTTTAAACATCCGCTAACCAACGTGAACACGTCTCCACGGCTGTAAAATAATGTTATGGGCACAGTAATGTCAACCTTTTAGTATACTCCTTCCCACCCTCTTCAAAGTAACGCAAATTTCTCTAATTAGCAAACCTCACATTGTCTGCATTTTTAACAAATTCACCCGCTGGCCTCAAACTAGGTTGGCTTTCCGTTAGAACTCTATGATTTCCGGGATCTCTAGCCAACATTCCACATTCGCCCCCCTTTCCACCGACTTCAAACTTAGGGTGCATTGTACCGTATAAAAGCGGTACATTTGATGACTAAATCACACTTTTTCATCACTTTAATCCTCACCTTCACTCAATGCGATAAATTTATTTGTTCCAATGAAGCACGTGGATAGGACGGTGATCTCAACAATTATGATTTAGCAGACGGGCCTACTGACGGATAAGTTACCAAGTTTATACTTATTTTCCAAGTTAGTTATTTGCTGATAATATTTGTTTTATTTTTTTTGAAATACCAATAGAAGTACAAGACGTTTGGATTGTTTTTATGGTAGTGATAAATCGGTTAACAAGAATACCGAAAACATAGTAAAGAGGAGAGGAAGAAACGTCTTTAGAGGTCAATATTATAAAATAAAATATTTTAGAATAGAGCAAATTTGCAAACTTATTATTAAACAGTTTTGAGCACTTTTACAAAAAGATAGATAACGCATACTTATTTGGAAACGGAATACCGTTTACCAAATAATTAGAGAATTTGAATATGAAAAGTTGATATGCGTGAGCTAGGCAATTGAAATAAATCAAGAGGAAATTTAATGAAAAGGCGAATGCAAGTCATTATGCATAGAAAAAGTTGATAAAAAGAACTGGTACAGGACAGGAATCAATATGGTCACTATTTCTTATAGTGGGGTTTCGAACGGCTGGCATCTAAAGTGAGAAAAATGGGCCAAACACCAAGATGGCAAATCAAACCACATGTTTGAAATATCCAATAAAGGCAATAGCAAAGAGGAGAAATAAAAGTGATTTCTAAACTTATAATTTGTGGAGTAAAGACCCTTTCTGGCATAAACAACACAGTCTCATGACAATTGTTTACTATTTAAAGTATCATCCGACCCCACCCGAGGTCATTCAAATGTTTGCTATAAACAGAGAAGCAAACACGATGGAATTTGTAATAAAAAAAATTATTAGCATTGAATGGAGAAGTTTGGAAAACATGATTATTATCCTTCAGGAATTTTAGCTTTTTCTTTTATCATGGAGGCAATCGTTTCTCCCTGAGGATCATAGCCTTTGAAAAAATTCCACTGGCGCCAAGTTCTCTTTTGCTTTGTGTTTATAGAGCGGCCTTGAATTTGGAAGAATTTTTTGAAGCAGATATCCAAAATAAAAACAAAAAGAAATTTCAGAATCCTCCTTAGCTTTGTATAAGATGTTTTTGAGTTATCAATTCATTGATGGTTAATTATTGCCAAGGAATCCGAAAAGTAATTGTGGATTTGGATATTGTTGAAGCACTACCTCAATAAGTGTTGAATTACTTCCCAATATTAATATCAAAAAGATTTGATATTCTTAAGGACATCTCGAAACATTTGTGTTTCAAGCGGTTAAAGATTATGTTTCAAAGAGGGCTCATGACTCTCGAAAATGAAGCATATATTCCATAGATTAACGCGTTAAAATTCAAATTAATTTTAAACAGAAGCAAATTATGGCCAGAAGAAAAAAGAGATTAAGGATTCAGTGTGATAAAAAATGTTTCTCAAGAAAATAAATTGAATAGTAAGTGTCCATAGAGTGGGAAGGAAAACTTGAACGTTTTTTTATGTTTCAATACAGGGGGTGTGCGATTGACTTACCTCTACGTGGTGCACCCTGGGCAACGTATACTTATACGGCAACAAAAGTCTATAAACCGGCAGTTGACTTCTGACCTCAAACTACAATGACCCCACAGTATGTCATATTCGACCACTTCCACAGTACTCACATCTCTTTCTTCTCTGCCTTTGTGTCTGTCTGTCTGTCTCATTTACATCTTTGAATCTCTCCTATGTTCCCCCTCTCGAATTTTTTCTCATTTTGATGTTCCTCCTCCTCTCCATAAAGCCCAAAGGCAGCTAAGGGGCCAATGATAATCACCAAAGCACCTGCCATTTGATAAAAATAAATGTTTTAATACAGAAAACCTGCTGGTAGCGGCTAACGATGCGTAAATAAAAAAATGAGGAACAGTGGAAGGTATTATTAGCAACTACAAGAACTTCACAAGGAAATAATTAACTCCATGCGCCTAATAGAAACTCTAATTACGCTTATCTTAAGCTAATATTATACCCATTTCAAAAAGTCTGCACACTCGCTAATGCAATATATTTAATTTAAAAGGAATACTGCAATGCACTTATTCACTTGGAGGGAATGGACTGCCAATTTGATTTAGGAACAGGAAAAAAATAAATACCTGAAACACACCTAATTTTGAATGACAGAAAGTTGCCTTAGGTGCACAAAAATCAGATTACGTAATCTAAGATACTCAGCTGAGGAAACTTTTGCGAATTCGGCATGAGGTAACATCCTCTAGTCGAAACTTTCGGCTCCGTCAATTCTGCGATGCCAGGATTACTTAGAAAAAATGACTTGAAGGGCCATCTCTCAGGGGGTGAATGGTAAATCCAAATTCGGGTGTGCGAACTTGCTGTTAAGTGAAAAAAATCAATATAATCCTGAAACCTCAATTTTCATGTCAAGATCTTGTAAATCTCCTGTCCATTGCCACGTTTTATACTCGCTGTTAATTAATTTCATTGCTCCATCACAATGCTTTGCCATGAAATTATTTACCATAAACTAACCTTTTCTAGTCAATTTCAGGAATTGAAAATTATCTCTTTGATTCACTGTCGAAAAATTGGTTTTTTTATTTCCCTTAAAATGGAATTTCTAAGATCTGCTCAGTTAACCACGCATAGAGGACTTGAAATGTCGAATAGAAGTGGGAGACTCCGCATCGATGGTTCTAGATTGACAGAACACTACTAATTGGACGAATATTGCTTTCACCTTCCGAGAAAACCACCTTGGCTAAAAATCGAGAAAATATTGAATTTTTGGATATCCTGGCCCAAAAAGGGTACATCCAGATGCACTTTGATAGGGAATTGCTTTGCATCCTTCTCAGTTTCTCATCACGACTTACTTTGATGAGAACTAAATAGCAGTGCTTGTACTTAGTTGCGCCACATTTGCAAGCACAGATTCTTCTTCAAATTGATTCCGAATTTGCGCAAACCAATTTCTAACTTCAAAGATACTTTATCTTCGAGACGTAGGTAAGAGTAAAATGCTGAATTGAATATATATATATATATATATATATATATATACATGACAGTCGCCATTTTGTGAAAAATGATTCTGTAACTTTTCCGTAGTTCCAGACATTGCGACATTATTGTAGATTGATAATCTTTTTTATTTTTTGATTTCAGATTGCTAGGAGAGTTAAAATCGTGGGTATGGTCACGCACCAAATTTTTGAGACGTCCCACTCCAACCGCTGATAACTAACGGAATTTTGAATTTTTTTGCCTTTTTTATTTTTTATATGCTTTTAATGTGAATAAATAATGTATCAAAAAATTGATAATAAAAATATTGCTTGATTTTTATAGCACATCAAAAATTACCTAAAATTCATGTCTCTAGACCTGAATACCCCGTAAAGTTGTAGCTCACCTGACCTAAATAACATTGTTTTTTTCGTGACACTTCAATATTAATGACAAGTGGACGCGAATTTATAGGTTCCTACTATCTTAACAGATACTCTGGAATATATGCACCTATTGTAACAGGGATATTGGGGTCAGATTTCATAAGATTAAAGAACAAGTCGAAACATCAACAGAAACATATTTTTGTTAAGGCGTAAAATGTATAGAGACATATCAAGTTTTAGGATTTATTACTTCTGATTTTGGAGTATACTTTTAAGTTCCCAATGTTTGGGGCCTCTTGACCGACTGATATTGTTTTTATTTTACAATGACCAAATCGAATTTAATTGTTGTCAGATGTGGGCAGTTTTTTGAAAGCAGGCCTCCCCCCCCCCCCCCTCTTATCCTATTCGGTTTCTTAATACGATTTTAAACTTTCGAGTAAAAGATAATCCAATGTTTAACTAATTGGGGTGTGCGCAGACTTACCTTCACTTGGTACACCCTGGGCAACGTATACTCATACGGCACTAAATTCTATTAACCGACAGTTGACTTCTGACTTCAAGCTACCATGACCCCATTGTATGTCATATTCGACTAATTCCACAGTACTCACTTCGGATTTTTTCTACCTTTCCTACCTTCGTCTTTGTAACACTCTTCTGCCCCCCCCTCTCGCCTTTTTCACTTTGATCTTCCTTCTCCACTGTGAAGCCTAAAGTCAACTAAAGGGCTAATGATAACTATCAGAACGCCTGCCATTTGATATAAATAACTAAATCTTTGATAGCAGTATTTTTTAAACATTGTTTTGTATAAAAATTACAAAAGTTGGTTACATTTAGCCAATTTTATCATGTTCATTGCCAATAAGATAAACAGATTTTATATAAATTTTCCAAAAAGCTTAATCTCGTTGTTATATTTTAACACCGCTGCAGTTATTCTACAATATATATTTCAAATGGCAGGCTTTATGATATTAATCATGAGCCCCTTATTTGGCTTCGGCTTTCACAAGGGGGGAGGAGAGCATATATAGCAGTTAGTTAATAGCAGTTCATTAGTTGTCTTCTGGCTTCCAAGTATCTCTGGGTTTCTGTCGTTATCTTTAGGACTGGACACCGAATCAGGCGTGTCTTCTCCATTTCCTCCAGTAGGTCACATTGGATGCATGTTGGTTGAGTGTATACTCCCAATCTGTGAAGATGTTCTGCCAAGCAATCGTGTCCGGTACGTAGTCTAAACCTAGCAACGACTTCGATTCTTGGCTAGTCGGCTATGTCAGAGAATGCTACTGTCCTCTATCCACTGTTTCTTCTCTGTTTGAGTTTTAAGTTCGTTGCACCTTGAGGTCTTGAATTCTCTCCTGATTAAGGCCTTCATTGTGTGGAAGACATCGGCTGGTCTATGCCTTGTAAATATTAAATCAGACTTACAAAATTAAGGAACATGGTCCTAGTAAGATGACTGTGTAAAATCTTGCTCCACTAGTTGATAAACAAAGTGAGAGCATCTAAACACCAAAAATAGAGAAGACATTCAATTAAAGGAGTATGAGAGAGTGTGGGACACGTTATCGCTGTGTGCGTTATCGTATGCCTGCATGTCTGCTCGCCAGGATTGGGAGGTGCGGCCGTACAACTCTGTGTGCAGCGACCGTACAAACAGTGACCAATCATTAACCTCTGTTTAACCTAATCCCCCATCCTGATCATGAGTAGCTCCCTGCGTGTACACTTGATCCGCAACATATGTACTGAATAAACGTGCTCTGTGCTACACATCTGTTTCCTTTATAGCTGAGCTATAGCTTGGCTGGTTCTGAGAGTCTAACTAGATGTAGGAGGATCTGCCATAGAGATTTCCGAGTTAGTCAGGCTTTACTAAGGTAGCAATCCGCTACAAGAGAGTTAAATGAAGAGTAAGCACACATTTAATGAGTATCATTTAATTTGATATACGATTAAGGATGTCTTTTTACGTACTGAGGCATGAATTAAAGCTNTAGCAGTATTTTTTAAACATTGTTTTGTATAAAAATTACAAAAGTTGGTTACATTTAGCCAATTTTATCATGTTCATTGCCAATAAGATAAACAGATTTTATATAAATTTTCCAAAAAGCTTAATCTCGTTGTTATATTTTAACACCGCTGCAGTTATTCTACAATATATATTTCAAATGGCAGGCTTTATGANTCGCAAATCCATTTTTTTGAAAATAATTAAAGTCGAGCTCCCCAAATGATCAATCCAGCCTAATTGCTCCCTTCCCTCATTCAAAGTAATGCTTTAAATATGCTCCAAAAATCATAAAAAAGCGTTTTGCTAGTTCATTTTGAGGTGCATGGCTACACTGCTGGATTTTTTCGATCCTACTTAAATCCTCCCCATTTGTTCATTTATATTCCTAAACTGTGGGGTGCGCGATAGACTTGCCTCCATGTGGTGCACCCTGGGCAACGTATACTCATGCGGCAAAAAAGTCTATTAACCGGCAGTTGACTTCTCACTTCAAACTACCATCACCCCACTGTATATCATGTTCGACTACTTCCACAGTACTCACCCCGCCTTTTATCTACCTTTGTGTCTGTCTCTTTTACATCTTTGAAACACTCTTCTGTCCCCCCCCCTCTCGACTTTTTTTCAATTTGATGTTCCTCCCACTCTGTGAAGCCTAAAGTCAACTATAGGGCTAATGATAACCATCAAAACGCCTGCCATTTGATACAAATAAATGAATTCCTAAAGTGTGTCCTCTTGGCCTCTTGTCTTACGCCTCTTCATTCAAAATATTGCCCGGAAAAAAGGATATTTAATTTAATTAATAAAAAGATTTACTTCCATTTTGTTAATTCAAGTTGGTAATTTAATCTGTAAAATATTGAATTCCATTCAACACTAATAAGTTCAAAGTTAAGACATTTTGAGGAATTTGTAAACCGTGAATTTTTTAAAATAGGAAATAAAAGCCAACTTTCAATGATAATTCCTTGAGAAACTCAGTGCCACGTTGACCGCCTCTTTCCCTCAACTCGTAATGTTAAATTGACAATTGAAATAAAAAAGAACACCTATCTTTACTAACCAAATTCGGGGGGG
>UZAE01015063.1:0-10237 GCA_900617975.1 Rodentolepis nana
GGACAAACAATTGTCTCTCCGGTCTTTTTCCCCTCCCCCCCCCCCCCCCCTCCCCAGAAGACAAACGAAGCTACCCGACACCGCAAATAAGGAGCTAACTAATGGCTTGTAGCAGTTACAGCAGCAACTTTTTAACACTTTTGAGGAGGGAGGGAAGAAAAATTTAGGAACTAGCACAATAAGCTTTAAGTTGACAGTTAATTTTTCTGCGAAAAATTCGTTACAAATAGGAATATTAGGGATATGCTGACGCTTGCCAAGAACGTGTTGAATATAAGTAAACGACAACATCAGTTGGTTGCTGAGAGAATAAGGAAAATGCAGGACATATGATATCTGTCCTGACCCTGAGTAGGTAAAAGCAGGCTTTGAAACAGGAATAGCAGATGATTAATAAAGCAAATTAATCGAGGAAGCCATATTCTGCTTATTTCTGAACCGTTCCCCGATTTTGAGCTTATTCCCTAATTTAATTTTGTAATGCGAAAGTGGAGAACAGCTCTACTTTTTCCTTCAAATTTTGGCATGAAACACCATCGTAAAAACGGCTCATTGTAACTGAAAAATTTATTAATACTATGGATGTCTCTATCTGTTTAAACTCGATCCAATAAGGAAATCTTTTTTTCAGGTAATAACTAAATTCAAATTGTTTCGTGAAACTTTTGATTGCCTGAAAGTAAATAAACATCGGTATTTGATGTACTAATTAATGATTCGTCTTCAGGGAATGCGATAGACTTACCTTTATGTCGTTCACCCTGGGCAAAGTATACTCATACGGCAAAAAAAGTCTATTAACCGGCAGTTGACTGACTCCATACGGCAAAAAAAGTCTATTAACCGGCAGTTGACTTCTGACTTCATAGTACCATGACCCCACTGTATGTCATATTCGACTAATTTCACAGTACTCACCTCACCTTTTTTCTACCTTTTTGTCTGTCTCTTTTACATCTTAGAAACGCTCTTCTGTTCCCCTCTCCCTCTCGCGACTTTTTTCTCTCTGCAAAGCCTGAAGTCAACTAAATGGCTAATGAAAACTATCAAAACGCCTGCTATTTGATATAAATAAATAAATTTAATGATTCGTCTTCAATGCTAAATTTCAACAGACTTGTAGCTTCTTCTTGAATTCTTGCTTATCGATCTCCCGAACGATTGATTTATTTGAACCTGTACTTCACCTTGACCAACTACCACCTGTTTGCCATAGCTTTTTTAATCCAATGAACTATGCAATAAAGTAGAATAATACTTTTTGTTTTTCACTAATTTTACTAAGATCTTTTGAATTTTATCCAATTCTTTATTATTCTAAAGAAACCGTTTTCGTCTAAACACATATTAGGGATTTATCTCAATAAGTAATCATCTAATATTAGCCTAAAAAGTGACTGCTGCTGGGACGTAGGACCAGGGGCTTGGTTCTTTCTGAGTACTTTGCTATCAAACCTCCGTGAATGAGTAATCAAGCAAACAGAGACTTTTTCCTCTGGGACACAAGCGCATATTTGGACCATCCAATCCTCTCACCCCTCTTCCCCTTCCTACCTCCTCTACTCATGCTCGAGTTGGGGAAAGATGACGCTTCAGACGCATTCGATTCTGCCCAAGACAGCTCGGCAGTATGTGCGCACTCGAAGCGTGCGTAAGTAGATGTATGCACCTGCCCATTCCCCCGGATTCGGCCAATCAATCGATAGGGCCTCTCCCTCTCTCCCTCTTGATTGCTCCTTTGGCTGGGTTGCTTCCTCAGAGCCAGCAAATGAGAGGTGAAGTCGAGTAGAGCAGGCAAGAAGTGAACACACGCACCCATGGAAGAACGAACTCGAGAGTGGGCTTTTACACCCCTCTCCTCCCTTTTCGCATCCCTTGGTGAAATTCGGTGTATGTGTTGTGGTAGTTTGTAATCAACTTTCAGCGGTCTTTTGATCTCGCTGTAATTCAAGGGAGAACCGAGAGATAACCTTTATTTACCTTTCAGGTGACACAGTCATATCTGGTTCATTGAAAACAAAGCGAAAATAAAGTTAGATAAGGACTGAGAAGGGATATAATAAAACCACGACTTGGTAAGTGATTCATGTCAGGGTGATGCTGGTATTTCAGTGTTCAAAATTATGAATCTACCTTCTAGTTTATAGACTGTTGCGTTTGGGCTCTAAATCTAATTGGTTACTACGTGGATAGTCGGAACTGATGGGTAAACAGTCTTTTTTGAGAAACTACAAGTGAAAGTTACCCATCAAAAACTTAATGAAAATTCGGTGTGTTCTTGATAGACACCTGGTCCATTTTGCCACTTAAGCCCCCAAATCCCCAAAGGGTAAACTCATTCATGATCATACCCAGTCAGACAGTAGCAGACAGAATAAAATGTGTTAGTGGAGATTTAGTGCATTTATCTTGTGCTATATCGCAATAAGCCACCCCATGGCTTTATTCCTCTTTTCGATCGATTCATTTTGCTTTCCACGTAACATCATTTGCCCATCCCATACACATATAATAAACTGGATCTGTCGTAAGCACCATTTTCCCCTAAATATTTATTCCACATTGTTTCATTAAATAGGACTCCACCCCCCCCCCTCTATCTTCTTTCCTTCACTCAAACTCATGCAATAAACCTAACCCCGTGTTATCACCGGACGAATCAGGTGCTCAGTTTTTCCGCGACATGCGAGCCCAGAGTTATGCTCACGCTCAAAAGGTGGGGGGGGGTTATCATTCTGGCAATCGACCTAGACTTAGTGTATGGATTGCTCGAAATACTTCTCATTTCATCCCGTGATTACACCACTGCCCCTCCTTCCGTTCAAACAGTGAAGCGATTGAAATCACGCACTTTGTGGGTAGTATATACGCACTGTAGTGCGCACGTGTGTGCGTACCCGCACGCATTTACGTGCACTCGCAAGAACGGTTAGTTGATCACCGCTCAGGGCACGGATCCGCGTCATGCTACTGCATGCAAGTTGGTTAGCGCAGTTTGGATCAATACAGGGCCTCTTCCTCCAACTGCCTACGCATGCGCGTGTTCGAGTTGAGCCAATGCAGATCTCGTTCTGGTGATGGAGAGAAAGGTGGGGAGAAGGGAAGAGACTGAGATGGTTTTTTGGGGGAGGGGGGGACTAACTGCACGTGCTGTATGTCTGCGTTCTGTCGTCGATGTAGTGGGCTGAGTGGGGTTAGTTGGGCGACGCTCAAGTTGATTAATGATAGCAAGCACAAGTCACCTCGTATGTTAACACCTTCATTTTTAGGATCTAAAATCATATTACCCATTACAAATAATTAGATCACTTCGTTAAATTAATTACTGCCCAAGCAGGAATTGCTTGTAAACGATAAATTCGGGAGTTATCTAAACTACGAACTACTATCACCTTACGATTAGATATTCAGAAAACCCCGAAGGGGTCATTGTCTAATTGGTTTTTCATAAATATCGAATTATTATTTGCGGCGTAAATTAAACTTTCCTCTTAATACCGCCAGCTTAAAAATGAATAATTCATTTTGTTTTAATACGAATTAATTTCAATAGTTTCATTACTACAAAAGGCGATATCTAGAGTGTAAATAATCTGTAAAAGAATAATAGAATAATTTTCTATAATTTTGAAACTGATTTATTTTCCTCTTTCTAGTGGGATCATTGATTTCGTACCTTTCTTCTTTTTATAAAATAGAAAAAAAGATTATGCGTTAAGACGGATTGCTCTGAGAGGGGGAGAGAGAGGGAATGAGGGAGGGAGGGAGGAAGGGAGGAAGGGAGGGAGAAGGAGTATCCAATGAGGTTAGGCAGAGAAAAATGACGGACACGAACTAGAAGAGCAAGAATAATTGGGTTATTTTGTCGGAATTTTTCTCTTTCACTTCAAGTAAATAAACCAAAGAATAATTTCATGAAATAGTCTAGATATAGATAGCAATTCCATTCATCCACTTAGACTCCAGATGAGTCTAGAGTGCGAGCTTATTACGCATCCGAATATGTAGAAATTGCTTATATATTACGCTTGTATAATGAATTAAACTCGAATATTTATTTATTTATATCAAATGGAAGGTTTTATGATAGTTATCATCAGCCCTATAGTTGACCTCGGACTTCACAGAGGGAAGGAACACCAAAGTCTCAAAAAGTAGAGAGGGAGAACAGAAGAGTGATTCACAGATGTAACAGAGACAGACACGGAGGTAGAGGTAAAAGAAAGGTGAGTACTATGGAAGTGGTCGAATATGACATGGTTTTTTGAAGTCAAAAGTCAACTGTCGGTTTATAGACTTTTGTCGTATGAGTAAACGATGCTTAGGAAGCACCACGTGGAGGTAAGTCGATCTCGCACCCCAATCCGAGAAATATAGTTACTCCTAATTTTGGGACTCATACAATAAGGTTTCGGAATGGTGTGACTTTATAGTTTGGAGGGTGTTCGATTTCTTTTAAGTTAATAATAAAACTTTAATTTAGCCCTTATCTTCGAGACCCATGACTACTAAATGAAAGGGAACATTTGAGCTATTCAAAGTTAATTATAGATGAGCAGCAAATTGGGTGGCGACTAAACAATCAAGTAGCCTATAGCAATTCTTAGAAGAGCTCCCAAAGTCTACTTCCACCAACCTCGAAGTCCTATTGATAAAAAACATATCTGATCTTCTTGGTCAGTGTTAATTTGTGATAAAAAAACAAATTCCTAATTTATTCCCTCGAGACATCGATTGGACGGGCTTGAAACTCTTTTGCATGTTTAAGCAATCACCTCAAATATATTTATACTTCTTGAACTCTGTAACTATTGAGTTATCCTTAACATTCTCTATTC
The DNA here is from genome assembly GCA_900617975.1 of Rodentolepis nana. Taxonomy (NCBI): domain Eukaryota; kingdom Metazoa; phylum Platyhelminthes; class Cestoda; order Cyclophyllidea; family Hymenolepididae; genus Rodentolepis; species Rodentolepis nana. The sequence continues at coordinate 4,839 of UZAE01015063.1, forward strand.
GAACCTTCAGGTTTGCCATAAAAATAAGTAAATAGGTGGAAAAACTCCAATAAAAAGACTATTTATTTTTAAAAGCATTCAATTAAATTCACATGGCCCGATATTTAAAAAAAAATATTGACTCCTCCTTAATTATCAAAAGGACCAAATAGGGTTGAGTTAGTGACGTAACCCCTTTCTCATTCTCCCACCACCCCCCCCCCCCCCCCCCACTCTCATNTACCTATAATTAAATCAACCAGAGTAATCAATCATTCACTATAGCAACACTCCATGTTATGGTGGATTCGCTGGTGAAGCCAAAGAAGATAAAGTGGCGACGCAACGGCTTGTGTGAGTCTTCTGTCTCCTAATTACTTAGGCTGCTTTCCGTTTGCCACCCCCCCCAGCACACCCCTTAAAGCCAATCTTCACTTTGTTGGGCCTCTAATTAGTATGCCTCTCCGTCTTAGGAGGACAGCTAAGAGTCTGTCAGTGCAAAGAGAAGGATAAGGTGGGGGGTGCCTTATTTTATGTAGCTTAAAAACACAAGCGAAACGAAATGGAGGACAGGGCAGGGCTGGGCTGAGTAGAGCAGAATAGGGTGGAGCAATAAGGCCTTTCATGGACCTCTCCCTCTAAATCCCCCTCCCTCCCCCCCCCCCTTTAAAGTCCCTTGGCCTCATTTTCTTCATCTTTTAGGCATGCATACGCCTAATCAATCGTCAAGGCGAAAGAGAAGCCCAATTAGTGTTTTGGGCATCGGGTGCGTTTCAAGGTCTAAACTTCCCATTCACTACACTAAATTAATCACCCATTTGTTTCAAATAAATTGATTTAAATTTAGTTAAAGAAAAACGTTTTTTAAACTGTAATATTTTTGGGCATTTAGTTAATATTTGGTTGTAATAGGATCAGTAGATATTTATTCAAGTTGTTCTTTCTAAACCTACGCAGTTCTGAATGTTTGCCTTTATTATACTCTAGATTTTATCAATCCGTATTTCACCCCCTGGAGGTCAACACGCATGGCCCTCACTACTTTATCAAACATATATAACGGCTACTTCTCCAACCTTTTAGCAGGACTTCGATTTTCCCTTATCGACATCCGAATTCCTACCAACCGTATCGTTATTTATTTATTTATATCAAATGGCAGGCGTTTTGATGGTTATCATTAGCCCTTTAGTTGACTTCGGGCTTCACATAGGGGAAGGAACATCAAAGTGAAAAAAGTCGAGAGGAGGGGGGGGGGACAGAGGTGCGTTTCAAAGATGTAAAAGAGACAGATACAAAGGTAGATAAAAGGTGAGGTGAGTACTGTGGTAGTAGTCGAATATGGCATAGAGTGGGGGGTGGTAGTTTGAAGTCAGAAGTCAACTGCCAGTTAAAAGACTTTTTTGCCGTATGAGTATACGTTGCCCAGGGTGCACCACGTGGAGGTAAGTCTATTGCACACCCCCCAACCGTATCGTTATTTCCACAATTTTTACACTTCTTTTAAAAGTCGGAACGAGTCTTCCAATTCCCAGGTTCTACAGCATCCTGTTCGGACTCACCAAGAGTAGAGCAATAGTAATATGATGGATTCTGTGGAAGGCATTCTTGAGTTATTGACTTAGACGTCGGAGGGAATTGTCACGAATTAGTATCCCCCCTGAGGGCGAGCTAGTTGGCCAATTTAAGCACACATTTCAGCAGGTTGAGTCATCCCACGCAACGTTAATTAAGAAAATAGGCTGATGGGGATTTTTGGGGAAAAAATTTCTGTTGACCACAGACCACATTTAAAAGCATTCTAACATTCATTATATAATAATAATATTGTCAATATCTTAAAGAGAGTATTATGATTGAAGGAGTTAGGACGTTTTTGGGCTTTACTGAAAAAGTGTATAAATGTTGTCGACTGTTTAAAATGTATAATATCTACTGTTTAGTTCTCTTTAATTATTCCTCACCAATATTGAATTAAAAAATGCTAATTGACCCAATTTCTTAACTGAACGCCCCAGACAGAGAATGCCTTTCTTCAGGCATTCAAACTCAAGATTCTATTATGAGTCATAATTAGTCTATCCTTCAACCGTAACAGTGAATCCCCTCCAATTTCAAATGTCATCTCCTTCTAATAATCTCAATTTTGGACATATTGCACCTGGTGAGCTAATAATTAAATATTCATTTATATATACCCAGACTTTTAACGATGGTAAGAATTTGAGCAGCAAAAATTTCCTCGGAAATCTGTGAATTCCACAACAGTTTTATTATTGTCATTGCGTCAGTGCACCAGAGCAACAAACCATCCCATAAGTTACTAAAAACGGAGAATGGAACCAGGACATCAGGAGTCCTACTATATTTGAAAGATGGAGAGTTTGCAGGTCACATTTTGATGTGTCAACATTCATTTCACATCACTGGACTCCCAAGTTCATGAGTGAAACCAGACCTCCTGTACCAATCGATTTTATCCCGAGATAATGCAACCTCAATTTTTGTGGACTTCACAATCAAGTACAAGTAGGTAAAACTTTCAGCAAAGTTTTTTAACATTGCTCAACTCACTGCACTTCACTTAAGATGAGCTAGGATTATGTTGAACTTATTTCCTCTAGTAACTAGCATATTTATGCTTACCGTTACCCTCAATATAGACAAAGGAAGAAAAAGCGTAATTTAATTATTTTAAACTTGAAATGGAACCCATTCTCCAGAGCCCCTGTTGGATTAATATCTCTTTGTCATTAAGGACTTCATTGCTTAAAATTGAATTACGTGGAGGGTCAATAGTCACATGGGCAATTTTGCCATTGTGTACATTTTCATGACCACGTATTTAAAATTTGGTTTACATTTGTTAGACAGCCAAAGAAATCGTGATTTCTGGCCCAGTCTTGTGAAAAAATTCGGGCTTTTAGGTAGTACAAATCAAATCTTTTATTATCGATTTTATAACCTTGTTTTTATTCCCCTACCCCCCCCCCCCCCCCCCCCTCCCACCCTACACCACTTCCCTAAACATGACGGAATGGAAATTAATCCTTGCAGTTTTATCATCCTCTAGTATATTCCATAAATGAAGGAGAATTAGGCTTCCACTTACCTATGAATGTGACCATTGCATAAGTAATCCACTTTGAAGGTTAAGCATTGGCCTATGGAGTAATATGGCATAGAGGGGACAATCATACCCTATCCCAAGATCCTCCACCCCTTTTAGGTATTGAGAAAATATGTCAAAAATACATTTCAAACAATTTTGCCTTGACTGTTGCATAATCAATGAAACCTGTATAAGCACTGTGCCAATCATTTGTTGTTACTATGTGCTTATTATTAGTATTAGATACGGATCCAACCATTAGTTGCATTTTATTTGGTTGGATATAAGAAAGATAGGACTCTAAAATCAGATAAGAAATTTCTTATCTAGTTAATTTTCGCTGACCACAAAATTCTCTAACACTATCTTAACAGAGCCATCCACTCGACTCAGTGATCATTACAAGAGACTCCCAATGTGCCCATTACGGAAGTCGAGTTAACAGAGCATGAGAATTCCGCTTGCCTGCATCAAGCCTCGTTAACTCACTTCAAAAGGACACCTTCTGTACTTGAGCCCCTTCCTCTTCTTCTTCTTAACTTTTTTATCTAATTTTGGGTCGATGAAACCACCATATTCCAACACTCACTTACTCACTCACTCGCAAGGTTTTTCTCGCAACATGTAAGCTAAGCGTCCATGAGCTCAACAGAGCTAAACATATCCTTAGCTGGTACCTTTAACTGGTGTCACTCAGGCATACTTGAGTGGCATGGTCTTACGCCCCTAATTGCTTCTGAGCGATAGTATGACGATATTACCAAAATACCTAGAGGTATAACCTCGTAAGTTATATTGTGGTAGGTTAGCTAACGATGTGACAACTCATATCTGCTTGGTTAAAAGGTTCCTTACAGACTCATTTCCACTAATACAGTGTTTAAACAACTCTTTTTTCAGTATAATCACCTACCTCTCTTAAACAGTACTGTTTATAACTAGATTTCCTTTACAATAAGTAGTTGATTTATTTAACCCACCTCAGCTTTTGTTGTCCTTGAATGCATTTGCCTATTGAGTAGAACAAAACTCATGGGAAAGTATCTAGATGAAAAAAAAATATTTCACCATCCCAAAGGGATTAACATCGAATGGAATTAGGGAGTAAAAGCCACGAATGTCATAGTTGTCAGACGTCCAGTATTTTTTCTTAAGGAAGCCCTTTAATTTGTTGAGTCGCGATGACACTTTCGAAAGCTCAAATTTCAGGACCCTTTCCTTACACTTCAAAGTAAGAGTTGTCGGCTATCCCACCCTCCAATGTATTTGTACATCTATCTCTTTGGATAGGTATTGGTCGGTTAGTTAATACCACCAATCAACAGCAAAATTCGTGTGAAATTAAAACAATGAAAGATCATTTACTCCTAAGGACACGTTAAATATAAATTCCAATAACCTCAACACACAGGATAAATATACACCTTATTCAAGCGTTTCATTAACCTCATCTCGTTTAGTTGCCACCTCACTCGTTAGGATTATTCCAGGCATAATTCCCATTAAGTAAAATTGGAGTGAATAGGTAAGTACTGCTTAAATTTACCTCTATTTGATGCCAAATCAATTTTATGATATACTCCTGTCCATACAAGAGTACTTTACAGACGTCTAAGTTTATTTTTATTATTATTATTATTAACTTTGTGATGTCGAGACGTCAGAGCATTTAGACAAACTGCCGATCTGAAGAGAAAATTACGGAATCAGCAATGACCCATTGAAAGAAAGCAGGATCATTTAAAATGTATTTTTTCCTCATTTCGAAAAGAAAGTGAATAAAATGATAAATCGATATGTGGGGGGGGGGGGGGGGGGGGGGGGAAAGTGAAGAAATTAAAGCCGCGGAGTTAGTGTGTTCAACCCCATTTGAAGCTTTTGGTAACAAATTGTGGAATGCTTTCCTAATGGGCAATTCTTATTCCAGTGCATTTCGACCGCTTGCTTAATTAATAATGATCGGTCTCATCAATTTGTTCCATTTTGTCTTCCTACTCTTGAGGGGGGGGGGCAAAAGGATATATCTTCGTTTTGTGCAAAGGAAATTGGCCAGTCAGTTTGGGCGATTAGATGTAAGCATTCTCGTTTTTGTTACGAAGCCAATAGTGAACTGACTTTACAAATGTGGACAACGGAACGAAATATTACTACGGAAACTTGGAACAGAAAAGTGGCTATCAAAAAGCGCGTAAAACGTGGACTTATTAACTACCTATTGTTATAGTAAGCAGTGTAATAGTAACTTAGAATAGTAAAGATGTGATGGCAAAATTTTTGCTTAAAAGGAGAATTCCTCCAATAACTCTCC
>UZAE01015064.1:0-10221 GCA_900617975.1 Rodentolepis nana
CAACTATCCTGAAGATCAATGGCTCCAAATCTTCACTGATGGGTCACACATAGAAAACCAAGCAACCGGTGGTGCAGGTGCATATTCTGAACATTCCTCTTTCCATGCAGCAGCGGAGCACAATTGATCCGCATTCGAAGATGAAATAGAGAACATTAGGATATCACTAAGTCAATAATATTGCCTGGTTACGAAATTCATCAAAGCGGTGATACTTTTGGACACACAGTCAACAATAAACTCAACTGGATACAGAGCGCCACCCAAAACAGCTGAGATAAAGGAATGTAGAAAACTCTATCATCTTCTGAGATAGAAAAACAGAACAGTGGTCCTACAATGGATTCCTGGTCATTGTGGCAATTAAGGCAATGAGCTTTCTGACACACATGCTAATATGGGGACAACGATTATGCAATGCATTGACCTACCGTTGTCTTTCCACACAATGAATACCTTAATCAGATGAAAATTCAAGACCTCATGAGGCAGCGAATGTAAAGCTCAAACAAAAGAAAAATAGTAGACAGTGGCACCCTCCGACATAGCCTACTGGCCAATAATCGAAGCCGCTGCTGAGTTTGACTATGTACCAGGCACAATTGCTTGATAAAACACATTCGCAGATAGGGAGTGTACACTCAACTCTCATGAATCCTTTGCATCCTACAGGAGGAAATGGCAACCCACATGCCCTCTATGTAACCTACAGGAGGAAATGGTATCATGCCCCCTATGTAACCTGCAGGAGGAAATGGCCAAGACCCACCTGATTCGGTGTCCAGCCCTAAAGACAACGACGGAAAGCCAGATGTACTGAGAAGCAAGAAGACAGCTAATGAACTGCTATTCATTAACTGCTATATATGTACCCACACACTTGGGGAAAGCTAAAGTCAAATTTTAAACGCTTAAGATAAATATCATTTGAAATAATAATAATTTTACAATAAGTGACTAAGAAACCTTGATGAATTAACATTCAAAAATTTTTTAAAATCAACACCACTGCTCAACGGAGAATTTGTCGTTTTAGTCTAAATTATGCAGTTTTTTATATGACCGCATTGCAAAAATTTGTTTGCAAGAATTTCAAACTTTCAATAAAACCAATGATTTGGGCTTTCAAAATGATGAAACGATGTGTAAAATGAAATATGGGCTTATAAAAATAATAATTACACTTAATCAGTTAAATTGCATTTTGAAAATTCATGCATCAATGAAATATACGTTATTTTAATGCTTCTTAGTTGCGCATTTTAGCAATGTGACTTTTGCTCGTTAGCTTTGTGTCAAAAGTCATTCCGAGATATGTGAACCCATTGGTTTTTTCTATGGTAGCCTGTGACAGCTCCCTGTTGAAGGCCTGTTTGTAAAAGATCGGATTTAGATAGTGCATTTCCATATCTGACTTAACATGATCTTTGTCAAATGAAAGCGTTTATCCAATTTAGCATGTTATGCTTAATACCAATCTTTGCCAATTTTATAATCAGCTTCTCTTTCCATACTAATTCACATGCTGATTTGAAATTTACAAACCTTTTCATACTAAGTCATATGCTGATTTGAAATTGACGAAAACAGACTAAGGGTATTTCTTGCATCAAGGGCATCTTTGATGTGTTTGTATGTATTTCTCGCATCAAGGGCATCTTTGATGTGTTGGGAAAAAGTGGCTACAGTTCGTTGCTTGTGGCCTAAAACCTGCTTGTTCACTCCTAAGAATATGGCTCGTCTCAAGGAACCAGCCTGTTCACACCTAAGAATATTGTTAGTCTCAAGGAACCAGGTGTGCCTCCTGTTTTAAGTTTAGCCAGCACGCTTGTGAGGAAGATAGGCCTATAATTGTCAAAGTTGCTAGGGTCTTTGCCCTCTTTTAATACTGGTATTACTACGGCAACTTTCCATTGAATAAGTACGTGACTGGTCTCCTAGATTTTGTTGTAAAGCGTCAGCATGGTTTACTCTCCTAGATTTTGTTGTAAAGCGTCAGCATGGTTTCCTTGTCTGTTGGTCCCATTCTAATTAGAAATTCCGGAACACATTTCGCACTTTAGCTGCTTTATCGCAGCATTAAGTTTGCAAGTTTTGAATGGTGTTTGCAAGGTCTGAATGGTTCAGTAAGTACATTATTTGGTATTACCGTGTCCTCCTTAATTTCACCAAACTGTCTTACTTGTATCTTTAAATGTCTTGAAGATTTTCTGACAAAAGGGTTTTTCTTTTGCTTGTGCCAAACTGTCTTACTTGTTTCTTTATATCTCTTGAAGAGTCAACAAAAGGGTTTTTCTTTTGCTTGTGGGAATAGAACCTCGTAAAAGGGTTTTTCTTTTGCTTGTGCCTCGCAAAGGCGTTAGCTATTTCGGTGTCGGTGGTAAGCAATTTGCTGTTTAAATTCGGAGTCGGTGGTAAGCAGTTTGTTTTTTAAACGTATTTGTTATGGGAATAGAACCTCGCAAAGCAGTTAGCTATTTCGTTAGGTAAGCAATTTGCTGTTTAAGCGTATTGGTTCTTTTTTGTGTTTGCTGTTTAAGCGTATTGGTTCTTTCTTGGGTCTTTCTGTGTTGTTTAGCGTTTCTCAGAAATTTGAAAGTGCGTTGGCTATCCCTTTGACAGAGATGAACTTGTCGAAGGAAGTTCGTTTAGCTTGTAAGATTGATGAACTTGTCGAAGGAAGTCCGTTTAGCTTGTAAGATGGTTTGCCTTGGGACAGCTGACAGCCGTCTCCAAGCTTGTTAGTATTCCGTTCTTCTAGTCTGATCAGCAGTGTTGCGAAGGGCGTTCCGCACCAGTCTGATCAGCAGTGTTGCGAAGGGCGTCCCTCTTACACTGATCAGCAGTGTTGCGAAGGGCGTCCCGCTTTCTTTTAGCTTCCTCAAGGTGTTTGGACCAAAACACTCGATAGTGTTTATGTGTTTAGACCAAAACACTCGATAGTGTTTAGTCTTGCCTATGGGTGTTTAGACCAAAACACTCGATAGTGTTTAGTCTTGCCTTGGGAAAAAGTTTTCTTTGCATATCTAATCATTATTTTCGTGATAGCAATGCACAGTTTGTCAGGATATTGATTGAAGTTGAGGGGACCTGTTAGAAGTTCATTGACTGAAAATTTAGTGAATCTAGACCAGTCAGCCTTCTTGAAATTCCATGATAGCTTAGTTGGCACTTTCCTTGACATGCTTTTCCTGCCGATGGTAATAATACCAATGACTGGTTTGTGACCAGAACCAGGATCTTCAATTATTTTGCGGTGTGTATGCTCACTGATGTCGCTTGAAGCCAAGAGTAAATCAGGAGTTGTTCTGGTTTCAGCATAGTGCAAATTTGTAGCCGGATCCTCATTGCTGTAAATAAGTTCCAGAGAGTTGCTGTTAAGCATGTCTTCAATATCCTTTACAGCTGTGTTTGTATCCTTGTAGCCCCATCTGGTGGAGTGGGCGTTGAAGTCTCCTTATAATACAATTTTGTGTGAGATGTTCAGAAAGTCAAAGTTGGGACAATTCTGTAGTGGATTATAGACTGCATATACCTTGAAGTGGTTTTGACATTTTCAAACATTTTATCTGATTATTTCACATATGTCTTGTGTCGAGCCCATACTCTTGATTAGATCAAAGTGTGAGGTGAGGCCTTCTTTTACTCCAGTCAGAATTCCACTTACAACTTGCCGGTATTTAGGTAGATTGTACAGGGTGTAACCTGGGAATTGGTAGTATTTCAGTTTGCCACTCCAAATGTTTGCTTCCATAATTGTGAAAATGTTCGCATCATAGGTTTTTAGGATTTTCTGTACTTGGATCTTTTTGTCCTGTGACATTCCTCCAGCATTCCACTGGAGGATCTGAAGACGTTGTGATTCGACCTGACGAGAGCAATTTTTCTTATAGCCTTTTTTAAAGCTAATCATAATAAATAGAAGTCAAAATGCCGAGTGATACAGTTTTTGCCGTACGAAGATACGTTGGCCAGGGTGAACCACGTGGAGGTAAGTCTATCGCGCACTCCTGACTTTCTTTATTGTTTTTACAAAAGCAGTACCAACATTGAAGGGCATTCTGAAGCGCATATGATATACTACCACTACTTATTTATTTTAGTATAATGAATAAAAAATGATTAAAAAATACCAATTTCCCACTCTTTCGATTTAAATGGCCAATTATTGTAGCGATACTTAGTCCTTTCCGATTATCCGATTTCATTGATCAGCAGAATTATTCGATTTGTTGATATATCGCACAAACAATTTTGTTAATAATATCACTATAATACAATTTTAGGTATTTATTGTTCATATTCTTATTGATGATTTGTTGGTTGAATAATTATTTAGACCAGATTTAAATTATTCTTTAACGTGTAAAGTTGTATATGTCATTGCAGACGTTTGCGAATATAAGAAGCTTAACATCAGAAATTTTATCTGATTTTGGTGTAGTAAATAATTATACATTAAATTAAAAATTCGCATGAAAGTTGATTGTGGCTTAGAATATTGATGACGTTCATAATGTGGTAATTAACTTTGAAAATATTTTCTTAAATTATCACCTTCCATATTTGCTGAAATATTCAAATGCAGTAGCCAATTACAATGATTCAGCCCAATAATAATACTGCATATTTTAATTGTTTCAAGCAATAAATTATTTTATTATAAAACATATATTAAAAAGCCTAAGTGGAATGAAGATGGCCTTCCATTATGATCAAAATGAGTGTAAGTGAGAAAAAAATCAAATGGAATACATCAAAAGTAAATAAAATTAGTTAATCCTAATGATAGCCAAATTTTTGCTCACAGTCTAAATGGTTAGAAAATAGTATTTTTCACTAAAAATTAATTCGTATTACTGTAATGCACTGACAGCTATAACCTATTGTTATTGAAATCCTACTTCTAAAGCTCCCTCGAAATGCGGATAAATCTATTCATTATCACATGAACCACAATTGCTAATTTAGAAACAATGAAGTAATATCTCACTAGTGTCATATATGTACTCACTTTCTTAAATAAAATAATCTGCAAGCATATATATTTATTGATATAACGTATTAAAGAGTTAAAATTTATTACATTGCAAATATTTGCGATAGGATTGCATATGAATAAACGGAATGGTTGTATCGAATGCGTTAGTTTAATTTTAGTTATGTAATTTTGCAGGTTGCAAAAGGGCACTACTTGAGATGTGGGAGAGGTAAGATAGATATTCTTGAGATATTAACAGGTAGCTTATTTAAATGATGTGAACATATATCTAGCTATCAGCATGGTGCTTGAAGTTATTTCTGATTCAAACAAAAGGAATTTGTACATCGACGAGTATACAAAGTCACTGTGATTAGAGATGTCACCGACAACTCTTACACTCGATCTAAGCAAAACAATGTTCCATTGCATTAATATTAATGCGAAATAGACAATAATCAGTGTAAAATTATTTACAACAATTCTATCTTTCAATATATTGACAAATAAAACCATAATTGGTGATCAGTAATAATAGGTCGTATACAAATGTATTTATATCAAATAGCAAACGTTTTGATAGTTATCATTAGCCCTTTTGCTAACTTTGGGCTTCACAGAGAGGAGAAGCAGGAACATCAAAGCAACAAAAGTTGAAAGGGGGGAAGATTAATGATTCATAGATGTACAAAAGACAGACATACAGACACAATGGCAGAGGAAAGGTAAGGTGAGTACTGTGTAAGGAGTCGAATATGAAATGCAATGGGGAGACGCCAGTTTGACGTCAGAAACCAACTGCCAGTTAATAGAATTTTTGCCGTATAATTATACGTTGCCCAGGGTGCACCACGTGGAGGTTAGTCTATCGCACACCCCTCGTATGGAAATGTAAAACTGCGATATTGAAACGATTCCTTGACAGAGACTGTGGTGTCTATAGTCAAATAACGAAGTGTACTTTACACATTTTTTTAATATTTGTATGATATTATATTTATGAAATGTCTTTTTCCATGTTGATTTACTTCTTCATTTGTTTTTTNGATTGAATTAAGAAAAGGTCTTATTATTTTCCTAATATTAATTCATGTTTGCATGGCTACTGTATTTTAAAAGCTCCTGCAACAGTAAATAACCTTCATATTTTGCCATTGGAAGCAGTTAATGAATGTTACGCCATTCTATACGCGAATTAATGTAATCTACATAAGTAAATGTGAAGTAAATTTTTTTGAGCATGATTCATTTCAATGCATTTGGAGTTGAAGTGTATTCTTGCTCGCCGTCCTATGAACGAATAATAATAACGCAATATTAATCTTATTTAAAGATCAAATTTTATGAATGCAATCCTCTGACAAGATATAATATCACCTCTCTCCAAAAAACCATAATTTTAGCATTTCATTATCATTAAAATTTAATGTAAGCCTTTAAAATCCAGTTATATAGTCTATATTACTTCTTTACGAAAACCGATTATGGAATTAGACAAAAATGTAATATTATAACGGAGCTAAAAATAAATCTTTGTTTTCTTCATCCAAAATATCTTAAAAGAAATAGCAAAATGAATCTAATTACAATTCAAAAGAATTTGTTAAATGTAGCGTTTAAAACGCAGTAGCAAACTCAAATTTTATTAATGCGTTCGTCAGTGGTTTATTAGTAATGTGAATAAGATTTAACCTGTTTTAAATTGATTGAAAAAAATGTCCTATTAACAGCCTCATCAAATGAAGCAATTCAACTTCGGATAATTGAAAAATTGGGCCAATAATAATGTGCTAATCTTTTTTTCGACTTTTCGCAAATGGACTATATGAACTGATACAGACAGTCACAGCTATCAAGTGCTTACTTTATGCAGACGTTCATGTTCCATGAGTTTTTGCTCAAATAGGGGTGTACGATAGACTTAACTCCATAATGTGCACTCTGGGCAACGTATACTTCTGAGGCAAAAAAGTCTGTTAACAGGCAGTTGACTTCTGAGTTGCAGCAATTATGACCCCACTGTATGTCATATTCAACCACTTTCACAGTACTCACCTCGCCTTTTTCTCACCTTTCTGTCTGTTATTTTTACGTCGTTGAAACACTCTTCTGTTCCCCCCCCCCCTCTTGATTTTTTTCGATTTGAAGTTCCTTTCCATCTGCGAAGCCTGAAGGGAAATAAAAATGCGTGTGAAAACTATCAAATCGCCTGCCACTTGATATAAATAAATAAGAAAATTTCGCTCAAATAAAATCGCTCAGCGGAGGATGAAAATTGCTCCCAATTATGCAGATAATCTTTAAGCAAACCGTTTCCATAAAATAATTAGGTTATCATCATTCGAAAACAGTATTCTAGGCATTTTCATTGGTCCACCACAGCATAAAACGTAATTTATTGCACGAAATTATTTCTCTTGAAAGAGCCAACGAGTTCATTTAATTCGAAGGGATGATTGACACACAAATAACGTGGTGAAGCGACACTGACAAAATAGCAGAACTAAAATTTAATAGAAGGATCACACTGAAGGTCCTCAAGATAAGTGGAGGAGGACATAAGTGGTCAACCAAAACAAAATTCATTTACAAGATTCTTATTCAACCTATTGACATCCCGGTCTGCCTATGCCTGAACGCCAGTAATGATTGAATTGCACCCTCTCGCTTGTAACATTTTAAGACGGTTAAATAACCGCTCAATGCGCAATAATTTGACATTGTAACCTCATCCACAACGTTAACATATACACTTAAATATTTTTCATTGGAAGCCAATAATTTTAGAGTTTTAAATAGGACTATCTGTGAAGTAATAGAACCTGCTGAAGTGGCTAAGGTACCTATTTTAGTGCATGCGAAGACACTTCCAACATTCCATTGCATTATATTCTGTGTCACACTCATATGAACTAATGGTTACAAAATAGTGAACTTCACTAAAAATTAATTTGTGTCATTGAAATCAACATGCAGTGAGATGCATTTTTTAAATATTATTTCTTTTGTCTAAATTAAAAAAAAGATATATTTTTTTAACTTTCTCTACTTGACGGTCGAGTCACTCGATTTGTTAAATAGGTACTTCATTGAATAATATTTTTGCCAATAATATGTAAACATTTTATATACATTTTTAATAAAGTAAATGCTAACCTGATAAGCCTTTAAGGTACCAGAAATCAAAAAGGCAGATGATGTTTCGTGAAATTGGGATGGATGTACACTGAATCAAATGATAAAGTTGTTAGGAAAAACAAGTTAGTGTCGAAATCTGTAAATAGAGAGAGACTATGGCGACGACGAAGATGATGATGATAACAAGAGAGAGCTCAGTTAACGACCTTGATATCAATATGAGAGACCTTGCCTCCACTTTAGACACTGGAACCCGTCTTCTCAAACAATGTTTGAGATGCGTTTAATATAAATCGAATTTTGGCCTCAATTTACTATTCTTAAAAATTTTTTCTTTATGTTACACTTTTTACTATATTATTTTGTTTCATTCATTGCATATCTCGTATGATATTAATATTCTAGTAGAGGCCAATATTGATAGTTAGTTAGCTGAAAAGTCCCAAGTCGTGTAACAAAAACATAGTAGTGCAATATTTGTTTCCCTATTTATTTCAAATGGCAGACGATTTGTTAATTATCATTAGTTCTTTAGCGAACTTCGTAGTGGGAAGAAATAACAAAGTGGGAAATATTTGAGAGTGGGGAAGAGAAGAGTGATTAAAGATGAAAAAAGAAAAACATGCAGACACAAAAGCAGAGAAAAGGTAATATGAGTACGGAGGAGGTGATCGACAAAAACATGCAGGGGGTAATGGCAGTTAGAAGTCAGGAGTAAACTGCCGTTTAATAGACTATTTTGCCGTATAGATATACATTGGTCATGGAGCACCACGTGGAGGTAAGGTCACCGCACTCCCCATTTGGTACAATTTAATTTGCTCCATCTAGTTTTAATCTTGTAAGTTTTATCTGAACACGCGAAAAGACTGATCTGCAGGGTCTTTCCCTATTGTTTTGGAGGTTACCGAGGAATTTGAGAGTGCGTTGGCTATCACTTTGACAGTTGGTATTTGAGATGAAGTTGTCGAAGGAAGTCCGTTTAACTTATTAGATGGCTTGTCCTAGGACACCTGACTGCCGTCGCCAGGTTTGTTAGTCTAATCAATATTAATGTGAAGGGCGTCCCGCTTTCTTTTCAGTTCCTCAAGTTTTTCAGACCAAAACAATCGATAATGTTTAGCCTTTTTACGGAAAGCGTTTCTTTGCACATCGATGATAATATTCGTGATGTTGTTGCAAATTGGATCAGGATGTTGGTTAAAGTTGAGGAGACTTGTTTGAATTTCATTGTCTATAAGATTTATGGAGTAATCAGAAGTTGTTCTGGTTCTATTGTCACACAGATATGTAGCAGGATCCTGATTTCAGTACTTAAGTTCTAGAGTGTTGTTGTTAAGCATGTCTTTGATTTCCTTTCCAACTTTGAATGTATTTGTATAACCCCATCTGGTGCAATAGGCGTTGAAGTCACCTATTACTCCAGTTTCGTGTGTGATGCTCAGAACATCAAAGTTAGGACTATTCTGGGGTGGATTATAGACTGTCTATATCTTGAAGCGGATTTGGCATTTCCAAACACCTAATCGGATTAATTCATGTATACCTTGCGTCGAAACCATACTCTTGAATAGATCTCAATGTGATGTGAGGCCTTTTTTAGTCCAGTTACAATTCCACTTGCAACTTGACGGTATTTATACAGAAGATATAAAGTGTAACCTGGAAATTGGAAGTATTTGAGTTTGTCTCCCAAAAAATTTGCTTCCATGACTGCGATTGTGTCTATATCATAAGTATGTAGGGCTTCTGTATTTGGATCTTCATGTTATGTGATAACCCTCCAGCATCCCACTGAAGCATCTCTGGAATTTGTAATTCGCAGTGATTAGCCGATTACTTTTATTGCTCGGTTTCAAGCTCATCATAATAAATTGAAGCAAATGCCGAGTAATAGACTTTTTGCAGTATGAATATAAACTGTTCGGTGTATATCACAAGGATGTATTTCTGTCGTACACCTCTGTCTAAAAAAATATAACACTTGAGTGCAAAATATGCAAAATTATGTTGCCGTAATTGGCAGCCAAATAAACTAATGACTGCATGCCAGAGAATATAGGTGTGAGTTGGCATTCTGGAGAAAACCCCATTTCGCCATT
>UZAE01015065.1:0-10213 GCA_900617975.1 Rodentolepis nana
CAGTTGACTTCTGACTCCAAACAACCATCATCACCCCACTGTATGCCATATTTGACCACTTCCACGATTCTCACCTCACCTTTTCTCGGCCTTTGTGTCTGCTTGTCTCTTTTACATCTGCGGATCACTCTTCTGTTCCCGCTCTCGACTTTTTTGACACTTTGATGTTCCTCCCCTTCCCCCTTTGAAGCCCGAAGTCAGCTAGAGGGCTAGTGACAACTATCAGAACGCTTGCCATTTGAAATAAATAAATGTGTAGCAAAATTTGCAAATATTTAGTAGTTCACAACAATATTGTTGCCACTCATCACCATAAACTTCGACACACGCACGCACACACACACACGCGCACAATTCATCTCGTCAAACACACATCGCTTACCTTGACCTCGCTCTGCTTGCTTTCATAAATTTATCCTCCCTTGCTCTCTCTCCAATGCAACTAGGATAGATACTAACTATTCTTATGGGGAATGCGTAGGACCCGGCTTCGAAGTTTCTTAGTTTCCTACCTCCCCCTCCCTCTACTCTATGCATTGCATTCCTTTTTTTCACTGCCGTGCATGCTTCCCCCAAGTGGCATCTAGTTTCAATTTGTTCAATTGTTGTTGAGTCTACCAGTACACTTGGAGGTACTTGATTTATTCTCTTAAAAATATCCACTCCCAATGTTTTGCATTCACTATCTTCGGTTTTATCCGGCGACTTCAACGTTTTATGCATTTTTGCGAGGTGTGTGAGTTCGAATTCGCTCTTTGAGTTCTGCCTTTTTTGTCATTTTTAAATAGCTTTAAAATATCTGCTGTTTCACTAATGCTAAGATCAGAATTTGAACTCTTAATTGTTTTAAAAGTGATGGGAAGCTGTTCACTTTGCTTTATGGGAGCATGTTGCAAACGCGCCCTCCTTTGTCTTCTATGATCTCTTGAAGGTGGATTTTATTCTAGTAGCTTTCTTTGGAGATTTGAAATAGGCAGTCTACGTGGGATTCCGTTTGGAAGGGGTCTAAAGCCCTTTAGAGAAACAAAGCTAGTTGGATGTGTGTCTCACAATTCTTGCTGCCTGAATTACAGTCAACTTCATTCAGATTGATTTAAAATTAGCATGTTTTTTTTGTAGTCTCCAGGCCTCCGTGGAATGCTCCAACTTGAAAGCATGATAGCAACTATGGTGATTCGAATTTGGCTTCGAGCTTTGACTCAACACTATCCCTCGAATCCATACTGGGAGGGTCTCCAAGAGCTTTGTCGAGTCTCTCGTCACCGTATCGGTCCCAACTACATTTGGTCTCGAGTGATGGTCGTCTTCACCTTCAATCTTCTTCGGCCTCATATCAGTCAAGATCTCTCCTCCCCTCCTTCCATTCATCTTGCCAACATGGATAAAGTTGCTGCCTTAGTCGATGCACCTCCTTTTACTGGTAGACTGAATTTTTACCTTGCTATGCATTTCGACCAATTGTAATTACCTGTTCGCTCATTTCTAGCCTTTCAGCCTCTCATGGGGCGTCAGCTTACATCAAACCTGCCGCCGAAAGTTCTTGAGCTTTCTTGGTTCCGGCTGCTCAATATCTTCGAAAATCCAGTTGACCTCTGCCACCCCTCTGAGATTACTCATACGGCTGTCTTTGAGTACTTCAGGTAGGGTTCTGCAGCTAAAATTGTCAAGTCGATCTTGAATGCTTCTCTTGATAAGAGTGTATTACTCCTGTTTGCCTTATCTTTCGCCCCAACCAACTCTTTGTTAATTGGTACTTGCACTAAGACATTTTTATAGCGAACAATTTACTCGTCGAAGTTGTAAATATGGTCAGAGGATTTTATTAATTTTCACTGATCCCTCATGGAACTTCCATTTCTAAAGACGAGTGTTGGGAAATATTTTTCCTAACTTGTTTAGAACTATGTACACATATTCAGAAGTCTGCCAGCCAGTGACGCATCTTTTTATATTGTGTCAATTATACAACCATTCAGGAGGACAAAGAGGTCGAACTTGATCCACAGGAAAGAAGTCAATTAAACTCCAGTTGTCTCATCTCCGAGGATGCTAATCATGTGGTCCGATACTGAGAGCCAGGTTATCGGAGTTTCATTTGATATTTCATAAATAGTTCAGTGCTAGAAATGCACTTCTGATAAGTCAGAGATCATGTGGTCGATGCCTATTGGCGCATGGAAGGCCCATCCGCGTTTGAATTGCTCCCTCTCTTTATCTTGAGATTATTTTTGTTTGAAATACTTTTCTTCTACGTTTTTTTCTTTACAAAACCGTCTCATCTTCATTTTAGACAATTGAATTTAGCCTCAAGATATCGATTAACAGCAGTCTTCCTTCCGGCAATCTTCTTCCATATGATGAGAAGCTTTTCCACAGTGGTAGATATCTTCTTGGGAATATCACCGTCTTTGGCTGGAAGTCTTTCCACCTTCATTGGAGTTCCGCAAGATCTTTTTGGCCCTCTAACAGATGTTGCAGAGTACTTCCAGTACACTTCCGTCAGATCTCCAGATACTGTTATATGGGGTACGAGTGCGGTCTTACCTCTTCCCCTATCGTTATCTTTTAGTTGCATTAGGAGATATGAAATCCACATCGTGCTTATTTATCGAAATTTGAAAAAAAACAGCTTCGGTTTATATCTTTTGAAAGCCAACAATCATTTATAGCAGATGGCAGGGTTTATGTTGTTTACCATTTGTCCTTTTGTTAATTTCGGGCTGCACAGAGGGGGGAGGAGGAGTATCAAAGTCACAAAATGTAGAGGCATTGGGAGGGAGTGATTCACAGGTGTTAAAGAGACATACACAATGGTAGAGAAAAGGGTGAGTACTGTGGAAGTGGGTGGGTGGGTGGGGGGGGGGGGGGGGGNGGGGGGGGGGGGGGGGGGTTGGAATGATTTACTCTCGGGTCATAGTCATTTGAAGTTAAATGCCGATTTCTAGACTGCTCAGCATGCACCATGTGGAGGTATAACTATCGTGCACCCTTTGATAGCAAGCTTACAATCATTTTGGTGTCTATTCGCGATTCCGGACACCTATTTTTGCATGATAGTTGCATGTTAAGATGTATTTGTTAGTTTAAAGATAAATTTAGATTGAGAATGCTTGAATATATGGTCGTTATGCTATGTTATGTTTTAAGCTTGCCATTTGATCTCATTGATCCAATATATTGATGGATCGTCTAGTGGTTTAATGTCTCACCTATCCACGAGAGCGTTACTAGCGATAGCTGTCATTGTACTCTCCTCGTCTACTCAAATCAAGGTAACTGGGCATACGTTTTCATTTCTCTGCTCATGTGCAGTTGATCATTTATGAACTTATTGCATAAATCATTAAATGATAACCTTGGGCACATCCTTAGTAATTGGGTTTCTTTCCTCAACTGAAAATACTTAATTTTTCAAGGGAGTTCAAACAGTGAATATTGAATCATCGTGTTGCTGCCTCTGGCTTCATTCTGGATCTCATCCCCCCTCCCCCAAATCCCCCTGTATTATGAGTCCATCTTCTATCAAAATCTAACCCGCCTAACTTCTTTCTCCCAGCTGTTGACTTACAAAAATCAGTTATGAGGAATGGAAGACACACGTTTTTCAAACCTACTAAAAAGGTACTCACAGGACATCTAGCACTTCGCAAGTTCTCAGGTATTGATATATACTAATTTGGGTGCGATCTCTCCCAGTGTTTTGGAGTAGCACTTTCTGTTTTTGGTGAAGCACTTGCTTTTCTTCGGACACGCCTCCTCTCTTTGTTCAGATTGGCTTTCTAATAGCTAGTTAATATAAGCCCGCCTTCTCTAACATTCACTCGGTGTGAAAATTACATTCCCTTGCTCATTCTACAGCCCCCCTCTCCCCACTCCATTCCCCATAAAGTCACGCAAATCATTATTTACCCCCCTCCCCCCTATTTCTTCCTTTGTGTTATTAATGAAACTACTACTTTAGCTTATTCTAATTGGGGTTTCTATTCGTAATTTATTATTTTACTATTACGGGACTATTTTTTTGTTAAACCTCAACTTATTTTGTACTTTAGCTAAAATTCTACCAACTGTAACATGGTCGATTTTTAATCATTTGATTTGGTTTCAATATAATATTATTACGTTACTAATGATATGACCTTCCTGACTTTCGTGATAGTAAACTGCCCTATTGGGGTTTGAATTACTCTTCTTTTCATAAACATTATTGGTCCTATTCCACAGAAAAGCCTCGTGGAAGCATTGACAACAATACTTCTACCTCAGATCTTCCAGTAAGGGCTGATTCTGCACCTATGGCTTCAACTGTCAGCGTTACTTCCTTGGCTAATCTTGTGCGCAATGCAGGTCTGTCATCCAATGTCGATCCTCAATCCCTGGCCGAAGCCTGGCTTCGACCTGATTTACTAGTGACTTGCTTCTACAACAGACCAAAGGCATCATCTTTCATCCAACTTCTGGGATCCTGGCTATTTGAAGCGGCTTCTGGGAAGAGTACAGTGTCGAATGCCTCAGGAAAAAAGGGTATTTTTCCCCACGGTTTAAAAGAAATACTGCTTATTGGCTTTCAGTAGCATCGTATTTACAGACTTTTTCAACCCAGGTGCGATTGTGTCTGAGCGTGCACTGAAAGTGGACAATATTAGTTTTCATGTTGGACGTGCAGAAGCGATGGCCTGTCTATGTCGAATCTTCATCTACGCTAGAAAAACCCAACTGACCTTCAGTGGACTTGCTCGTTTCTATGTGTGCCTTGTCAATGCCCTCACCGTCGATGCTGTAAGCAATAATTGGAATATCTTTATCAACTCCACATTACTTTATCAGGTTCTAAGTATTTCTGCATTTCAGCGAATTCATAATTAGTAATATTCGCTCTGCTCTAACTTGCTTAAATTTTCCTCTATTCATTTGTTTATTTCTGATATTTTGCACACGTAGACTACTTGTTACATCGTCAGTTTTATTACTGTTACCCCCCAGTCATAAAACTTCCCATGAAAAAGCCAAACTATTTTAATAATGAGTAGATTGCTATTCGGAACTTATTTTTAAGTGGTTCATGTAGGTTTTTATTTTCTTGGCTGCTTAAAAGTACCAAAAAACTTAAAGATTCAGTCTTTAAATTTCTTTTTTTGTCTTTTTGCATCGAGTTGAAAAGCTTCCTATCGGAAATAGCTTCCATTTGGGTAGATTAACCAGGAAATTCAATAGTTAATGATTAGTTTCGCATTTTATTGGGTTTGGAAACGTCTGTTTGTATTTAGTTACTTCTATCACTTCATTCGTATTAAGTTAATATTAATTTGTTTTGTTTTTTTTCTAATTCCTAACTTCTCAAAATTGTTAACTTTATGATTTTTTTTCCCTCAATTCAATCTCTGGAGTGTACTATTCTTTCCTCAATTGTGGATGATTAACGTGTTTTATAAAATCCCTTAAGCTATTCTTGATCTGTTTTCTCAAAAGTAGTGATTCGTAAGTTGTGTAAATAGTGAAATCTAATCAGGTGTTCTTGAGCTCCATTAGGATATGTGTAAAGCCCACTTATATCAGAGCGCATATGCCTGGTCAAGCACAATTTAAGAAGAGCCTAATAGGAAGTGGGTATTTGAGCCTGTGTGCATTCCTTGCTTCTGTTTTTTGTGTTAATCACCATGACAACTAAGCAACCAATCATCTCTCTGCTAGGTCCGTTCAAATGCGCGCACTATTTATTTCCCCCTGCGCTGTTAGCAATGCGTTCTTACTCTTCTTGTTGCTATATGACATAAAAGCCCACTACTGTATAGTCAATTAAACATCTCTAGACCTATTGGTCGAAGCTTTTTGACTACTCTGCATTTTTTTTGTTCTAATCAAATTACAATTTACCCCCCCCCCCCCCCCCCTCCCTTCTCTGGCAGGAAGTTGAATACGTTTTGTCAACTGTTCTCTTCCATTCTCCGGATCTGTTGCGAGCTGATCTTCCTGGGTCTTTCTCGCTGCTTGCCGTGCCTTTATTCAACGCTGCTCTGTGGATTCTCAAGAAGCCCTCTATTGTGTAAGTTCTCCTTAGCCTCTGCTAACTTCCTACTACGGGTTTACTTTTCTTTTGTCTCAATGATGAGTAGTTGGGGTAATTGGTGTAGTATTTTTGTTGTTTTTTTTTCCCGCGTCTTTGAATCCCACAGGTTCACAGTATGGGGATATTCCCTTTCATTAAAGAAGCATTCCTTTTAAATTAACAATTTCTACGTCCGCATATTTCCTAATTCACTGAATCATTTATTTATTTATTTATGTCAAATGGCAGGCGTTTTGATAGTTATCATTTGCCCTTTAAGGCTTCACGTTTGGATAGTTATCATTAAATAGTTATCATTAGCCCTTTAGTTGACTTCAGGCTTCACAATAGTTATCATAAGCCGTTTAGCTGACTTCAGGCTTCACAGAATGGTTATCATTTGCCCTTTAGTTGACTTCAGGCTTCACAGAGAGGAAGAGGAACATCAAAGTGAAAAAAGTCGAGAGGGAGAGAGGGGAACAGAAGAGTGTTTCAAAGACGAAGGTTGAAAATCTAGAAAAAAAATGTGATATAGTACTGTGGAAGTGGTCGCATATGTCATACAGTGGGGTGATGGTAGCTTGAAGTCAACTGCCGGTTAATAGACTTTTTTGTCGTATGAGTATACCTTGCCCAGAGTGCACCACGTGGAGGTAAGTCTATCGCACACCCCTTCACTGAATCATTGCGTATTTGAAACACGTGACTTAGATGCTTAACTGATTGTTTAAATATTTAACGTTTTTATGTGTTACATTAGGATTTGCCTTAAAATCCAATCAGTTTTAAACATTCCACCTGTTCTTATTTTGTCTCTATGAGTCCAAAAGAGTCATAAAGTGTTCCTTTTAATTTAATTCTTCCAATGAGGTCAGAGAACCCTTCTATACTCTATTCCACCGTGTTCCAGGGTGTACCATTTGATCACTAGATTCCTTAATAAGTTCCTACTCGCACGTTGAATAACTGATTCAATTGCTTGGATGTTTGTCCTAACTTTATAAATTTACCGTTTCTATTATCGATAATGCATGCGCAGCCTATAAATAAATCACCAGCTTTAAATTATTGTTTTTTCAGAATTTTTGAATATCATTAACTTTACATCTATTCATTCCTACCTCTTTTACTGATAACGGTGTTGGATAACTTTTACAATGCAATCTGTTCGTAGGAGAGTATGGCAAAAATAATTGAAGGGAATTATCTATTGAGATGAATCTTTCCCATAACTGTCCATCTTTATTGATTTCATTTTCTACCTTTTTTGCAATTGGAGTCGAGAAAAAGTGAATCAGAAGTAAAACAGATTGAAACTCAGTGCGTGGAAGGTGGAAAACTATTCGTAATTGATAAATCGAGTTTACTAAATCCTCAATTTGTACTAATTGATTCAACTAAATCTTTTCCGATTGCATATTCATTCTTTCGATCATTTCGATTGCATTTAATTACCTTTATATAATGTGGAAAGAAGTTGCTTTATTGGGACCTATTTCAGTGTAAATGCATCTATTACGTTTTGTTTAGATGTCCAGAATACGTTTCCATGGTGTTACTTCGAAGGGCTAGTCTACACCAACTTCTCTCCATGACATGTCTTCCCAATCATCTCAAAGGGGTTCAGTTCCAAGGTGAGTTTTTGCATCTCATTGTAACAATTTATTTCCAAAATTATTTCCTGTTTGTCATGATGTTCATGATTGTTAAGAGATGTGAGTTGCGCAATTTGCCATCTTCTTCTAATTCTACTAGCTTCGCCGCTTCGGGAAAACAATTTTCAGCAATCATCCTGTTTCTAGGGCCGTATTGTGTACGTTCTGGTCAAAAAGAAGCTCAAATTCTGCCGCTTCCTATCGTGATGCCTAATCAGTTCATCTCAATGGGGGAACTTATTTTCAACTTTCAATATGTCCTTTATTAAAGTCAAGTTAAAATTAATTGTATTGAGGTAATTAAGGAAACAAATTCATCCCAACTTAAAGGAAATACGTAGTTTAGTATGCCATTGGTATCATTCTCTTAATTGATCCCTCTCTTTACATCATTGAAAAGGTGTGGACTAACGGCTGAGACGGGTTCATTATTGTCTTCCTTTATTGTTGCCATGAGAGCTGAGCAAGTCTCCGAGGGGATAATAGAAAATTTTTATAGGAATGAATGAATAGAGACAACTTTTTTTCGAAATAACTTCCCCATATACGTAGTGCCTGTTTTATGCCTCTCAATCTACGTATTTGTAGCTAATTATGTTTATAGTCGGTAAATTATGTAGGCATACTAATTTAATAATTTTTTTCGGGCTTAAAGTTATTATAGGAGGTGGACTATTCAGGCACATTTCCTTTGGTCCTTTGGGGGGCTATAATTGCTGAAACATGCTGGAAGTTTTCTATTTCAGTTGCTAACTCCAAAATTCTAGCCCTAGTTAACTGGGAGTTCATCGACTAAAAGGGAGTGGAAATGAGATTATTATTTTATGTCTTTTTAGGGTTTGTAGTTGTGTTGATGAACGACTTTATGAGTGTGTGTAGTTAAGTGTCGAATTTGTGAACTTGAACATTAACCTGTGTCAGGACTCGCAAAGTTAATACCCATCGATACGCACACTTCGTTGATGAAATCTTTTTCAAAATTTGGAGTGGAGGGGTGGGGTGGGGGGGGTGTAATTTAGCACGAGTTTCAAAAAATGTTTCCCCGATTGTGTTTTGCGTTCGCTGATATGTTACGGATATATTCCATTAATTAAAATTTAAGAGGTGTCAGATGCTAATGTTTTTAATCCAAAAATTTCTCTTCACCATCGTATCTCCCCTTTGTCATGATTTGTTCTAGATCTTTCCAGTCCTGGATCGGTCGAGTTAGCAAGTCTCTCAACCCGTGACCTTCGAACTAAGCTGGCAGGACTTCTCTGTGATTTTCTGGGCTATGAAACGGACACGCATAATCTTCGAATGCTTCTCAGTACGTTCGTGCAATTACCTCCCCTATTATTGTTGAGCACACTAATTCCAAGTTGAGTTTGAAAAAAATGTTAGATTTCTTATTTCTAATGGAAAGAGTCCCTTGTTTTAAAGCCATAGCTCATCATGCTGGTGTGGGCAATTTGAAAATATTTTTTTTTGTCACGCATTGCTTAGAAACTTTGATATTTCCCTCTATTGGCTAATAGTGTAGTAAAAACTGTTGGAAAATAAATAATTAATTTTAATGAAATCGAACAAGGACTTTTGTCATTTAAATAAAAGAAGTGTGTCTTCTACCTTCTACTCAGCCTTTAAGCAATCTGTGAAGGTGTTTTGCCAAGCAATCGTGTCCGGTACGTAGTCTAAACTCAGCACAACTTCGATTCATGGCCAGTCGGCTATGATTCTCATGAACGTTGTGCAGATTTGACAACCAGACAAAGATCCTACCCATTTTCTGCAGTTTTGTTAAGATGTGAGCATTCCCGCACTACTATGGGGCCTAGAACTATTTCATTGGTTTCGATTTTTTTATTTTTTTTTCATTTCCTCGCTCAACGATTTCCCAAATTAAGCTTCATTTGGACTGTACACTCTCAAATATGATTATCAAATATGCCTCTGTATCTAGCTTTCATTCGTCCTCGCTAATATAATTGTGAGCAGTGCATCTCATAACTTTGAAGAGAAAAATAACTACTTTTGTTTGGGTCATTAACGTATGAGTCAGAAAATATGGAGTTTATGGCCGAATTGATGACCAAGCATTGATATGAATGACATAAACCACTAGTTACCTGTCAACAAGGAGGCAACCCTTATCAAAACAATGGTCACAGGATGCCTTTCTACAAACAATTTATGTCTCAATGGCACTTTACTTGACGGGTTTGCGAATTTTATCGATTTTCCTTTCAGACATCACCTTACAACCCAACTGCCACGGTTACTAATTTTTTGACGTTTCTCATTTAGTTTGGCAGTTTTAATTGCAATCCATGATAGAGGAAAAATCGATAATACCGCAGAGAGACTTGGACCAGTTTCTCTTTCTCTTGAATCATAACCATGGAAGGTAAAATATATTTTTAGTATTATTTCTAATGGCAGGCTTTGTGATATTTATCATTAGCCCTTAAACTTTGACTTCAGCTTCCCCCAAGGGTGGGGGTACATTCATAGCAGTTCATTAATGGCAGTT